>MU223851.1:157512-174142 GCA_018584345.1 Thuja plicata
TAAAGGTATCGTGACTGTTATGTAATAACAGTCACAATACTATTGTGACTGGTATTACATAATAGTCACAATAAGTGACATTGTATTCATTGCCATAAGTCACAATAAAGTGACGATACACATTATGATGTGTAAGTCACGATAGTGACTAATATCGTTTGCATTATAATTAGTAATAAGTTACGATATGTATAATGAACAGTCATCTTGTTTATTATCAACAGCAATGTCTCTCTATAATGAATAGTCACGACTATTCATTATAGATATTATATATATAAATACAGATAAATATTTGTAGAATCAATCAATCACCAAGGCAATTGCATTCTACTACATATCAGTTCATATATTATCTTCAGATCCATATTTCTTAACAACATATCCCTACATTTTCCCCCAAGAAAATTGTTGGGTCCCCTTTTTTTCTTTTCCCTCTTCTCTTTTCTTTGTTTTGTTTTGCTTTATTTTGCTTCGAAGTCCTTAACCCCAGAGTCTATCCTCTTTTATCTCAATTTTGGTCAAGCCTTAGGCTCTCGGTTTCCATAAAGCTTTTCCAACTTTATGGATACTGGATCCCTGACACTTGGAATGCGGAGCCTTAATTACTAATGACGCATGAGGCATTAAATGCATTTTTCTACATTTTTCTTCAAGCCTGAAATTTCAAGTGTTTGTGAGAAGATTTGGTTGCAAGCGAAGTGTTTTTGAAGAATCTCTTGGCCAATTCGTGTAACATTTTGTCCAGGTAGGTTGTTCTTCGCATTTTTGTGAGTTAAATTAGGCTTTCTTTTCCGTTTTTTTGTTTGTTTTTTTCTTTCTTTTCGTCACTTAGAGTTTTTCCATTGGGTAGTGAATAAAGGTTTTTCCATGTAATTTCTCTAGCTCTTAATTTTGTTTAGGGAATTTTTTTTTCTATGGTTCTTTTGTGCCCTAGATGCAGGTGTCGAGCATTCGGCACCACAATTTTGATTTTCATACAACACGGGCTTTTCAATTCTATCAATTATGTTCCCTAGTTTGTATATAGTATTTAAAGTTAGCAAGTTGCATTTTGTTTTAAGTGTTAAATTAGGGCTTGATAGGGTTTCATTTGTGCCCTACCTTGTTTTGGCCTAGTTGTAGGCCACGTGTCAAGAAACCAGCACCTTGAATTCCTGGTTTGACACCATTTCTCCCAAATGCCCAATGTTTTCCAAATAGCCATTGGCCTTCATGGCCTGGAACTTTGGTTTGTCGGCCTATCAGTCATTTTCAGGACCAAAATTCAAATTTTCTTAGAGTTGGCCAAATTAACGTTCATTTCGATCACAAATCTTTGCCCCAAAGCCCTCACTTTAAAGATATGTCCAACTCTCAAAATTCCTTATGGTAGAAATGTTAAAATTATTTTGGAGGCTCTAGGCTTTGCATCTCGAGATTCCCCTATACCATCAACCACCAAAAATAAGGCCTTATATTGGATTCACGATTTAGTACTCTTGGATTTCATCCCTCGTTTCCTTAATCAAACTACCAGCTCCAGACTTCGCATCTCGGGACTCCATTTTACACCATCCCTTCTTTTCTAAGGAAGCCCTCACACGAATCCCTAGACCTCGGTTCCTGAAGTACATTTAAATATCAGTGTATTCATTATCTGGTACATAAATTGATTAAGTTACCTAGTTTTGTAGGTAAATATGGTGAATGCAATGGTATCCTCATCATCGTCTCAGGATGTTGAACCAGGGCCAGCACTTACAGGTCCATCGGGAAGGAAATCTAAGGTAGAGAATGATCTGGGAAAGACACCCCTCACCATGAGATACATACACGAGGGTCAGGCCATAATTTCTAAGTTAGACAACGGAGTAAAAAATATAATAGATACATATTTAGGAGATTGTGATTCACAGCTGATAAAAAATGTGATATGGATGGTGCTACCCTCAGAAGATCACACAAGACATCGGCTTAAAAGATTTGGGTTCTAGGATTGAAGAACACTGAGAGGGGGGTGAGTCAGTGTTCTAGCACTTTTAGTATTTTTAACTTTATTAAACAGATTGCATAACCATAAAGCAAATATAACTGAAAGTAAGCAACTAAAACATAAGCAAAGCATCCACAACATTATGACACCATGTTTTTATCGTGGAAACCCGGTTAAAGAAAAAACCATGGTGGGGGTCGAACCCACAAGTAATTACTTCTGCAAAAATAAGTAACCTTGTTAAAGGTTTGAGTACATAGGGAATGCACATGCATTCAGGAACATTTCCTAGAGCTCATTTCTCATATTACAATATATAATGAGGCTCACTACCAAAATGAATGGATAAAAATCCAACAAAAATGAATTGATAAATAGCATCAAATATGTTTGGGCAGTTCTATGTAAGGAAAAAGTACATCTGCTTCTCTGATAGTCAAACCTTTGATCACTGATCCATCAAACATACACAACATATCATTATTTTATCCAACCATCGCATATATAAATCACCACAAAAACTCGAGCTTATATATCCATCAGCAAAGATAATAATTCCAACTATTGGCCTCATGAACAATATTAGTAGTGAGTGAAATGTCGACAAGATCTGACATCAAAACGTGTTCCTAACCTTGAACAAAAGAATAGATATAATCATACATGTCAGCTCTATCAAATTCAACTATCAAACCGATCGGATCATTGATCTGATAGGATCGTTGATGAATCCAATAATCATCTTTGTTCTTCATTGTTCTCTGTATACCCGATACTCAAAAATCTATAACTTGAACATATGATAATAATAAATGTTGCGAACATAAACCAAAGTAGAAAATACCTCACTGAATCTCCTTTTAGGTTCGCACCTCAAAACGTGATCATACATGCATGTATTGATCCCTATGTCAAACCTAGTATATTGTGCCATTTATCTCATACTTAGCCAATTCTGCACTTTAACCTTTTGTATCATCAAAGTATGCTAAGTAATCTCCAGAATAGTGTATGGTTGTCATTAATGACAACATACAATTTAACAACAGCAGTGTCTCTTGCTAACAATCTCCCCCTTTGGCATTGATGGAAACACTTAGTGAAAAATGACTAAGTGCCCAAACAAAGTGCCAAACTGCCACACTCCAAAAAGATTTCTCCTTATCCAAAAATCTAAGCTCACCTTGAGTTGAATCTTTCATTTTCTCACTCCTTATCTCTCCCTCTTTCACATCAATGGAAAAGGTTGGAACTCAAAAATATTATCCTACCAAAATCCTAAGTAACTCCTCTATATACAAGCTATCCACAAACACTTAATAAGTTTGAAAATGCTTGAGAAGCTATTCTTTAGAGCTGCAAAATCTGTATCCTAACTCTTCTTCATACTCTTACTGACTTAAATCTGCCCACAGATTGCATAAGTTGCTTTCTCTGCATTAATAAGATCTTAAGTATATGATAAATTATAGGTTACTTCTACCTCCTTCAGAAAATTCAACACAATATCAAGTGTGGGAACAATTAAACTCGTAAGTTAACAAATTCTCCCCTTCACTATTTCCTTTTCAGTGACAAGTGTTCTGATTTTATCATTTAAAGTTGTCACCTACATTGCATGCACCAAAGCTAAAATCTTCAAAGGATCAAAAGACTTTGATATTTCAACTAGATTCTCCCCACTCTTCTTAATTATTTTATCAACATAAGACACACATCCAGTATAATCAATACAACCTTTGTAAATTTTGCTTCCTTCAATCAATGCATTCTTCACTCCCTGAATCGCCAGGCCCAAAGAATTTTTGTCTGTGGCAATCTCTACCTTCAACTGATTAAATTTTGTAATGTCATATTCATTTTGTACCTTAACCAATGTTGACTTTTCTTAAGATTCAAAATGTGTGTTTTTTTCCTTCAACAAAATTTCTAACTAACCTGAATTAGATTAATTTTGATTTGTTGCATAGGTTAACATGATCTTTCACAAAAATTGAGATGCAAGAGTAAGAAACTCACTATCTTTCTTATGCGTCTGGAAGATCTAATTCCTTGCTTTTGTATGAGCTACAGTAGCAATGTCCATCAACTATTCAGGGCTGAGAGCATCCAACTAAATTGGACCTTGAATGATTTGCATGTTCACCAAATCAATGATGTCTTTTCCATCTACTACCTTTGCAGTGTCTCTTGTCACCTCTTCAATCTTAGCCTTTACTTCTGAATCTTTCTGTTCAACTCCTTCATGAGTCTGATCATTCGTTGTCTCCTCTTCTCTGATCTCTGCATTTCCATCATTATGATCATTTGATTTTTTTTTTCTTTATCTTCCTTCTCCTTCTCATCAAGATCATATTCTCCCTCTTTTATTGTTTCTTTGCGGTTAGGGACTCCAGGAATGTCTTCAATTACAGGACATAATAACCTGGCCAAAATAACCCTGGACAAAATAACCCAACCACAATAACCCGAGGACAAAATAACCCAGGGTCATAATAACCCATTCCAAAATAACCCGTAGTCAAAATAACCCATGGACAAAATAACCCCATAAGATTATAGAGAAAGGAAAACAAAATTTATAAATTACAAGTATATTTCTTAAAAACTTTTTTATTCAAATTTTCAATTGAAGTGTCAAATTATGAGCAATGCCTCTTATATAATCTAAAATATTATTATTATCATAACCATCAACTAGTCTTTTTAGTCTTTCTTTGAGTTCACAATATTTTTTCCTGCTTGGTTGTGTAGTGTGTCCATCCATGTATATTTCTCTATTTTATTCTCTTGGAGACCCTGTTCTTTTTTCACTACTTTGATGAATTTCTAGATTGAGTTATGCGATGATTGAAGCAATTCACTAAATCCTCTATGTCATCCCTCAATAGAATTGTTGGTTTTGGGAAGATCATCTTGAATAGCTGAATAGCAGTTCCACATTATGATTGGAAACTTGGGTGACTGTCTGTTGCCTCTTCTAGTTAGTCTTTCAATCCATGTGTCTTCAAAATAATGAATTATAGGTTGGAAAGTCTCCTCATGTTCTATATAATAAGGAGATTGTAGAATTGTTTCAAATGCATTGATTACATATATCTGAGGCACAAAAGCTAATGCAACAAGTTTTTCGATCTCAAATGAAAATACTTCTTCGACACTATAACGTGTTTGTAGACCTTCTTCTTGAACTTTCCTCCATAAGCACCGAGAGAAATGGAAAAAGCATCCCCGAATAGTGACATTTGGAAAAAATTTACAAATAGCTCCCTTGAAACCTAATTCAAACTCAATAAGTATAGCTTTTTGTGTTTAGATCAGGTTGGAGTTGTTTTAATTTTACAAGTACTTGTGTATAAGTGGATCTTGTTTTGTTGGTCATAAGAATTTAGATGATTGGAAATATTGCATCATTTTTTAAGCCATGAATTATGTACAACTGCTGAAAAATACTTGGTACTATTTTAAATGTATATCATCTTAATGCCTTTTGACTTATATCTTTTCATAATAACTCTTATTTAGCTTATTCCCACGAATTTGTCTTTATTTCTATAATTATTTACCATTTTATAAGTTATTTAGGCATATTAAAGATGATTTAAGGCTATTTTATGGGTATATAATGGAGATATGGTCTAAAAATAACCTAAATATCCTCTATGGTGCCTCACAATTCCCTTTTTAGCATACTAACTTGATCTAAAATGACCATTGGTTATTTTGTGCATGGGTTATTGTGGCCCTAGGTTATTGTGTCCTTGGGTTATTATGGCGGGGTTATTGTGTCCAGGGTTGTTTTGGCCGGGTTATTATGTTTGGTTACCATGTCTTCCTGTTCATTATCATTACAAACTGAAAGTGTAATAGGAACACTAGAGATAAAGATATTTGGTTCTTCAGTAGTCATGTAAAATGATGTGTCCAATGGTTCATTATCATCAATTTCTCATCACTCTTTTGCACAACCTCATACTGCTTGTTCATCAAAATTTGTGTCATCACTTTCTTTGTTTCCTTTGTGACCTCATGTATAGCACCAAGAATAAGTCTGTTTATTCTTGTCTTCCAATTCAATTCTTTCTTAGCTTCCTCAAGAATAATCTCTACTTCCTTGTTAGCAATAACAAGGCATAGATTGACCATAGATAATTCTCTGATTTTCTTATCCTTTTCTTGAGTTGTCAATCTCCAAGTATATCAAATAGGTCATTAGGGATGTCCCCTTTGATATCAACCAATTCTCTATTATACTTGTTCATGTATGTAATTACTCCATCTAATTTTTTGTTCTCATCCTCATCATGTAATTTATAATATCTCCTCAATTGAATTAATATACCATGATGTGTCATGTTTTTCAAAAAATCATTGCATGAGAAATGTGGCTTACCAGTAACAACCATAGACTCCTTAGCTTCAAAATCATTCTTAGGTGCAAGACCACTTACCACTTTAGCTGCCTTGGCTCCTTAAGTTCTCAATTTCTTCACAGCATCATCTGAATCAGTTGCCTCTTCTTTGTCATCATCCTTTTATCCTTTATATTTCATTTTCCCTTTTGTCTTAACTCTTTTCCTAGTGGGTAGCTCTGTTTTAATAGGTTTGGATGGTGTAGCCTTCAATGTAGATGATTTTGGTGTTTCTGCTTTCTTTTCAGGCTTCTTCCCCAATGGACTAACAAAAAATTTACAAAGCTCCTTGTATGTTTGTCTCTAGATGATAATGCAGAAGGTATATACACTGGAGGGGAATCAACATCAACGTCTATAAGATCTTCTACAATCTTCTTCTTCCCCTTTTCTTTTTCTTTCTCTTCAAAATTATTCCTTGCTTCTGTCGTCTTCTCCTTAGTAAAGCCCATATTTTCACCAATCATTTCCGCTTCCTTTCTGATTTTCCTCTCTTGCAGGTATAGTAATCTCTTCATGCAAGACTCTTTTCTATGTGTATTGAACCTCTACCCAGTTTTGTCTATAGGTTTCTTCAAGATATCTTCTACATGGGCCTCAACAAGTGGACCATCCACCTCATATCCCATAGGCATCACCCAAGATGTCCTAGCATATGTTGCTTCCATCAAACATGCATCAATGTATACCATGAAACAAATACTATCCTTATATTTCCTTACAATCTTAAGAGGGATTATGTATCTTAATTGCATAGATTCTTGAATTTTTTTGAAATATCCCTATATGGTACTTCTTGCTGACTAATCAGCAAACATATCATAGAACTCTCCAATCTGAATTGCCACGGGTTATCCTCTTTCCAATTTACATTGCCTACTCAAGGAAAGAAATTTATAAAGTAGAAAAATATGCATGTCAACAGCGATCCATACTTGAATGTCTTCTTCTTGTCCTTCTTGATCTTCGTCAAATTCTTTAGAAGTTGATCTCTTAGTGATTCACAGATATCATATTTTGCATCTTCTTTTACCATTTTGTATGAAACATATATAATAGTGTTGGAAAGTGAATTTTCTCTGCTAGAATGGAATACCTTATATCCAAGCACCATAGATGTGAACTTCACATCAGGCTGAATAATGTTGTTAACTATCACTGCATGCTTATCCCATAGAGAGCCGGTCAAATTAGTGACTATGTCTTTCTGGATTGTTTTTAGGATAGGCACCTCACCTTTGTCATAGAAACCCGTAATTTCCTTTAGGACCTCCTTTGTAATCTTGTAGGGTTTTTCAAGACAATAGAATTGATCATGAACTCTGTTGAAGACGTATCACACCCAGTCAGCTTCAAAGAAATTTGGGAAATCTATAATTTGTACAAACTTCCTCTTTGCCAACACTTTCAATTCATCTTTCAAAACCGAATCCTTAGATACTTAAACTGTTGTTTAATCGCATTGTCACCCAATTCTTCCAGATTGCAATGAATATATAACCTAACATCTTTGACGTGAAATACACCATAGTGAACATATGAAAAAGCACCATCAGAGTTGTCCTCCATAGATTTCTGTGGATATTTCTCGAAGACTGGTCTAGGATGCTTTGTAATATCAACAACTCCATGATTCAAGCTTTGAAAACAAAATTGTGCGATGAAAATACCTTTTCCAATGAATTAGGATTAAAACTTGAAACTGTCGTAAATCACTTCAATCTTCTTGGAAATCACCTTCAACCGCTCTGCAAACACTTATTCAGCTCGCAAGGTGTTAAATGAATAGAAGAAATGCCCTTTTGATACTTCGCATGCCTAAAAAGTAAAAAATAATTAATGCATTGCACCCTAGCTTAAAATTGTTTCAGAACAAAGGATAGAAAATCCATTGTCGATCCTTCAAAACATCAATAAAATTATTGTGAATGAACTAACATGTCATAAATTCATTTATGCATCTTAATATGTCGATTGCATTCACTTCTTTATTCGATTCAGAAGTCAAGTAAGGATTTTTCATGAAAACTTCCCCTTAGGTCATTGACCTAATCAATTCACTGATGAAATTTCCACACCAGATGTTGGTGCGATCCTTCTAGTAGCATCAATCTATTTTTTTCTAACCCATGTCATACTCATTTCCTTTCTAACTTCATCAACATCAATTGTTTTCTTCTCTTTATCATTTTGCACATTGTTCCTTTCTACCTGAATCTCTTACATTATTGTATCTGCAATTCTTAGCAATGTGACAAAAAAAATTTCAATTAAAACATATCACATTTCCATAACTTATGTTCGCTTCATTTGTCCTTAATCTGCACTGCTTCACAATGTGTCCAAAATTGTTGTATTTGTAATAGGTTATGTTCTTCTGCTTCATAGAATTATTCACCTTTGATCTGCATTCATTTGATTTGTGTCCATATTTGTATCAAGTGTTGAAATAGCCAGAAAAAGATGTGGTACTAGTTCTGCTCCTGCATTGGTTTGCTCTATGACCAAATTTGTTGCATGAAAAACATCTCCCATTGAAGTTGTGTCAATTAGATTTCCTTTTAGGTTCCTCCATCTGTTTGTCTGATAATGTATTGTTTTGATCGAATCCAAAACTTTCACCTTTCTCAAATCCAAGTTCTTGTTTTTCTCCTTTCGCCCTTAGGCTTCCCAACTGCTCATCAAAGTTTGCAGATCTAGATTTGAATTTTTATGTAAATTCATTCGCTGTAGCAAGTTCACTCCTAAGAACTTCATTTACTCTTTGAAGTTCCATCTCATTATGTCTAGATTCCTCAACATCAATCTGCAATTGTCCAATTTCACGATTCAATTTATGACTTTCTTCAGTTTCGTCCCTCAATGATTGCTCAAGGTTTTTCTTTTCTACAATCTCCTTAGTCATCTTCATTACCATAGGCTTCCATTTCATGTTTCAGATTATCTCCATCTTTTGTGATCTGTTCGCATTCATCTAATTTTTCTTTCAATGCTTCCTTTCTGCTTCAACTATTCAACAAGATCTTTCCTCTTGTCCCTAGATTTGTTCAATCGTTCCTTCAAATTCTCAATTGAAACTTTCAGCATCCTTGAGTCTCTTTTCCAATTCAAGGTTGTGAGCATTTGATTTGTCAAGAACTTCAAGTGCAACCAAGAATTGTCTTTGTACACTGCTAGAAACTATTAAATCTACCATCAAGACCTTCCTCACACTGTTAGACTTCTTCAAAGGACCAAGGCTATGATACCAATTGTTAGGATTGAGGAACACTTAGAGGAGGGGTGAATCAACGTTCTAGCACTTTTAGGACTTTTAACTTTATTTAACTAATTACACAACCATAAAGAAAATATAAATGAAAGTAAGCAACTGAAACATAAGCAAAGCATCCACAACATTATGACACTATGATTTTTATCATGGAAACCCGATTAAGGGAAAAACCATGGTGGGGGTGGAACCCACAAGTAATTACGTCTGCAAAAATAAGTAACCCTATTAAAGGTTTGAGTACATAGGGGAATGCACATGCATTTAGAAACACTTCCTAGAGCTCATTGATCAGATTACAACATACAATGAGGCTCACTACTATACAAAATGAATGGATAACAATCCAACAAAAATGAACTGATAAATAGCATCAACTATGCTTGAACAATTTCATGTAAGTACAAAGTAAATCTCCTTATATGATAGTTGAACCTCTAATCACTAATCCATAACACATACACAACACATCATTAAATTATCCAACCATCCCATATATAAATCACCACAAAAATGCGAGCTTATATATCCATCAGCAAAGATAATAACTCCAACTGCTGGCCTCATGAACAATATTAGTGTGTGAAATGTCAGCTACATCTGACCTCAAAACGTGTTCCTAACCTCGAACAAATGCATAGATTTCATCATACATGTCGGCTCTATCATATTGAACTATCAAACCGATCATATCATCAATCTAATAGGATCGTTGATCGATTCAATAACCAATTGCCTATGTTCTTCACCGTTCTCTATATACCCGATACTCAGAAAGCTATATCTCAAAAATATGATAATAATAACTACTGCGAACATAAAACAAAGTAGATAATACCTCGTTGAAGCTCCTAGATTTGCACCTCAAAACTCGATCATACATGCCTGTACCGATCCATATGTCAAACCCAATAGACTGTGTCAGTTATCGAATACTTAGCCAATTCTGCACTTCAACCTTCGGTATCATCAAAGTATGCCACGTAACCTCCAGAATAGCGTATGGTTGCCATCAATGACAACATACAACTTAACAAGCGTAGTGTCTCTTGCTAACACGGAGTTATTGCAGTTGTCTCCTTTCCACTATCGCTCCAATGCCCAGACCTCATTACTACTCTAATCGGCCATTATTCAAAGGCCACTAGGAAGTGCACCTGACCAGACGAGACCCATGTGACTACTTTTGATGTGGATTCTATCTGCACTATCCTCCGCATCCCCAACACATCAAATCCTGTCACCGTGGATAAGGCGTTCACCATGGCCAAATACAGGAAGATGGAGGCAGATAATAAGAAGTTTTTGAATAGCAACTAGCTTACAATGTCGCGGAAGGATGTAACAAAAATGCCAGGTATCATCCTAGTAGTCGATTTCATCCCACCCATCCAAGGGATGATAGCAATGTTAAGCCGCATCTTCGGGGAGTCGAATGCGAAGCAATACGCGTCCTAGATGTATTATTTCATAATCACCATCATCACCGGCTCGGCTCATTTCAATTGGGCCCAGACTATTACAAATAATATCCACCAGTAGCTTCGAGAGTTCAAGTACACAAAGCAGTTTTATGACTTCATACGCAGTGTGGATAACAGCTCGTCTCAAGAGCATTGATGGTGTCGAGAAGGTTGGAAAGCAAGGAAATGGGTCGAATGATGCACTCCTGTGGGACCATTACCCACAACTTTTACTCGAGAGGTTTCCATGCGAATTTATTCATGTCAATGACGTGTTTGTATATAAAAGGATACTAAGGCTCACAGGCGATGTCGGGTATTGGTTGTCTAGCACAGCAATGACCCTTGGTTTTTGTAGTTCAGATAACACACATACATTCGCATGTCTCGATTTTCCAAGAGGCCCTACCTCCTCCCACGACACTACAACGATTGGGTAATTTTGCTTGAATTTTGTAGACAGATTTTGGAGGTGCATGCTCTAATGACCCAAAATCACAAATCAGCAGTCGGATTCCCTTTCTCCTACAAAGAATATAAATGCACCCTCGTGGTCGCGACAGAGGCAGAGGCTGAGCTAAAGAGCCTTAATTTGGAGAAGTTTGACCTAACATGACCACTTTATGATCTACGGGGGTGAATAAAGAAAGCACTTCCTGACGTGTACAGGGCCATGCACCTCACCTCGAAGATTTATGGGCTGACAGGATGATAGTGATCTACGTTGTCGCTAGTACCATCGGCTTACAGGACAACAGATGGTAGATTTTGGTCTGTGGACATTTCCCAGGAGTTTCAAAGATACTGAGGCCGTCTTGGGCCCCATGTTTTATCAAGAGAAGATAGGAGATAAGCTGCTCCTAAGGATTGTATGGGATGAGCAGGAAAATTTTGATATCGGGATGATCACCCAAGAAGTCATCAACAGAAGTCACTCTATTTTTGACCTTTCATGTCCTAGAGGAAGCCAAGGGTGGAAGCAAAAGGCCAAAACCCAACCCTCTCAGCAAAATGAGAGGCGAAATAAGAACAAGAAGGGTACCTCATCTGGGAAGTCGAATCCCTAAAATAATGCCCCAATAGAGGTAGTTCTAGAGAAGTTGGGCGAGAAGATTCATCAGTCGCCGAAGCTTGCTCTCGTCGTGGAGCAAGGAGACACATTTGGACTCGGCGCAAAACCCCTTTCTTCTGCGGGCCCCTCCTAGGAAGTGACAAGCTCATTTGTTCCCAGATTGAACTTGCCTCCAATAAACGTAAATATGGAGGATGTTCCTACCGAGGACATTCCATTGTAGCGTCCCAGAGGGAAGAAGAAGAAAAAGAATAAACAGGAAGACACCACCACCCCGGATCTAACTGGCGAGATTAATTTTGAAGATGCACAGATTCCAGAGATAGAAGTGCTCGCTAGGGATCCCATGCTTGAACAGGTCCAAGATTTTCCAAAACCCGATAGTCTCGCCCAAGAAAATTCTAAGAACCTCAACAATGTGGACACTGGAAGAACATGAGCTCCTCTTCAGGTCAGTTGAGGAAGAAGAAAGGAAATGCAAGGCAGTACAGGAGACGATAATAAAGGAACGGGAAGAGAAAGTGGAGGAAGACCAACTCTGCAAAATTCAAGAAGAGAAAAGTATGCAGAAGAAGAGGGTAAGAAGAAGCATGAAGCTGTTGACCGCGCACGCCAAAAGGAAGCTCGCCTCAAGGAGGAAGAAGAGGCTCGTAAAAGAAAGAGGCAAAAGAACAAAGGCAAAAATGGGAAGAACAAAAGAGGGCGGTCAAGCAAGCAGTGCTAATGCACACAAAGGAAGATATCCGTCGCAAGGCCTTTGAAATCGCCGAGAAAAAAAAACAAGAAGAGGATGCCTGGAAGAAAGAAGAAGAAAAGAAACAGGCAGAGGAACAAGCCAAAATATAACAGGAAACCAGAACTTCGGGAGCAACCGTACCCCCATCACCCAACACTCAAGGCAATCCATCGCCTAATCCTCAACAAAATTCATAGCCGGATCCGCCGTAGAACACACTGCCCAATCCATAGCTGGATCTAAAGAGGAGTCCTCGGTAGGATTCTCAATAGGAGAATACATGAGGAAGAAGCAATAGAAAACCTGTTTACCCTCCTCCCAACAAGCAGACACAGCAAGATGGCGAGGTGTCTGATGTTCAGGACACCGTGAATACCGGAGTTAATGTCCCGGACCCGCCAAAAAAAGGATAACAGAAACTCACAAGAGAATACATCTGGAGTCGATCCTTGCGCCCTCGCTGCAAGAAATAATGGTTGGGCTTATGGCCCCCCAAAAAAAGAAAGCCAAGAAGGCGCATTCCATATTTCCAACTAAGAGGAACGCCAGAGGAGAAACAGTGGTTGTTGTCGTGCCTCCAGAAGACAAGGACGAATCTAGGTCCATTCTCAAGGACTACCAGGTGCACGAGGTTAACCTCGACAAGCGCAATAAGTGGAGCGAGCTCAAAAACCTCAATGAAGCCACCGATGTGATCAACGAGAGGTATGTAAAAGAGTATCAGAAGAAGAAGGTGCAAGCCTCATTAGCCAAGATGAAAGAAATCGTCCAAGAGCTCGCCGTCCCATTACATCAGCAATGCCTGAAGCGTCCACCTCAGAGGCAATTATGTGGGTCAAGATGGATTCTTAAAGGACAATGAAGAAGAAAGCATTAGTTGCAGACGATTGGATCTTCAATCAGGTGAGGACAATCTGCGGCTTTCTTGCCAAGTCCATTTTGGAGTTCTTGAAAGCAGTACACATTTTAATGTTAGAATAGCACTCGGTGCCTGGGACGTTGAGATCGCCCGACACACTAAGAAGAGGAACATAATAAAAGAGATATCCTAGATAGGCGAGGAGAAGTTGAATGAGATTAACATCCTCAGTAACGAGAGATCAGAGTTTCGTGGCTCGTCTACCGCAAGCTCAGTCTCAGGATTTACCTTTTGGACATGGCATGCAAGTCCTTAACATCGCTCCCCACAATCATACAATGATATCCCTCCAAGTACGCTGATTTTGTAAAGAATGTCACAGGCTTAGATCCCAGAAATTTTGATGGGTTTGCACGCTTAGATTCTTTGCTCAATGGTTTTGATGAGCAAGCTAAGAACTATGGCTCTTCCCAAGAATTTGACAAGAACATAATGGACGAGTGCACTAACCCAATAATAGAAACACATGAGGCCCAGAAGATTGGAGCTCGGATGCGCGATGAATCAAACGAAGCTAGGGAGAAGCTTAAGGAGGTCGAGGTCTGTATTCAATGAATGAAGGAACTCGACGAACACATCATCAACGAGTGCATTGAAAGGTAAAAGAAGTATAAGGAGGGACCGACTTCAAGGTAGAGGGTTCATGTGTCCCCTCATTCTTTATTCTTTCATTCATCAAAGTTTATGGGATCCCAAAGTCCCAAATCCTGAGAAGTGTACAGTTAGAAGGAAGTATTTATTCTTTAATTCTTTATTTATTCATTTATTGTGGAGATATTGGTTGATGCTTACCCCTCAAAGCCAACCGACCTAAGTAATAATGTCTATTGTGCAATATCAAAGGCTTGATAGGTACAGTCTGACAAAGAAGTGACAGATGAGATGGATCTTCTGTTGACATCATCCCCCGCATTAAAGGCGTCGATTCCACATTTAAGAATAATGTATAGGTAGATGAAGTTTTAGACTATCTAACGAACCAACATTTATGGCACAAGTCTCAAGCACAAAACACATATAGAATACAACTGGACTTGTGCACACGATGACTTCTCCTCAGGAACCGGAGTCTCGGTCTCCCCTTCTATTATTTTATTTCCCACTTCTCTCTTTCCCCTTCGAATTTGTAAATACTTGTACATACAAGTAAATATTATAAACAATGTAAATATTGTAAAATATTGTGAAGACAACATGTACATTGTAAATGTTCTATAAATATGCAATTTTGGGTCCTTAAGGTCTACAAAATTGATGATTTTGAAGGCCATGACATAACAATAGAGTTAGATAGTTCATCAGATTGCTCTTTATTTTTCTGTTAAGTTTAGTTCATGCTCCCTTGTAGATCTCTAATCTTGGATCAGTGAAGGTTGGATGTTAATACTGATAATAGAATGAAGAACTCGTGATTTGCATACCACTTTCATGTCTTCGTCTCTAGTGTTGGTAAATTTGTATCGTTTATTTGCAGTTTTATCCTTTGCTCAAGAGTTTTAAGTGTTTTGTGTTGGTGGAAGTTGTGTTAATGGAATGAATCTTCCTACTTCCGCATATATTGGTTGATTGATCATGTATGTTTAAGTATGGCTACCGTTTATCTTGACTAAAGTTGTTGGTCTTGCTTATAAAGTGATTATAGTTAGATTTGTTTCTCTGCACCCTTTCCTATCTTTCACAATTTCTTTTAATCTCACCCTAATGTTTTCTCTAAGGATATTTTATGTGCGCCGAAACCTTTCAACCCAGCAAGCCCCTTGAACAAATAGTCATGTTCCCAACTAAGCTCGTCCAACACCGTCGTGACCTGATAACCAGGTGTTTGGGAGGTCGTGGAACCTGTTCCCTAGAACCCTCTTTTAAGCAGAGTTGATTGATGCACCCATGCACTCGGTGACATCTCATATACTATTGTGTAACCCTGCACAAGAGTCACGTCAACAATAGTCTACTTTTATTTTCTTCAAACAAATAACTACATTACCCATACTATGCATGTATGGATCTGAAAGTGAATTACAACAACTTTAAAATATTTGAACCCTCCAAATCTGATGTCTCCTAGTCGTCCAATCCACTAAAGACAAACAATGGATAAATCTGAATTTCTATAGTTGTCTATTCTTGTCTAGTACTCACACCCAACTGGAAATAAACTATGGTCTTTGTTGTAGGTGTACAGTTAGAAACAATACTTATGAAATATCTAATATCCTCAAGTATAGATCTGCAATCTCAGGTGCAATTCCTGCTCTTGGAATGCCCTTCCAAACCCTATCATTAAGTTGTAAATGAATATAATCTCTTCCTGAGGTTGTACGGCTAGGATAGGAATGAATGTAATACCATAAATGTGTCACCAACCCACTAATCTGCAATTCTAATCACTCTAAATTGTGTTGTCGGGATAATACGTAATTATGTTTCGGGTGGAATTAGTTAGCGTCCGGCGGTTAGGGAGTTGCGCACGGGTGTGAACCGTCGTGTCCCTTCGGACCTTTTTATACTCGTCTTACCTTCGGGTAAAGCATCATGTACAGACTATGTTGTAATCACTTACTTGGAATGAATATAATACTTGTCATTTGCTTCATATCTATTATGTTCTGTATGTTGAGTTCTGCAATTAATTAAGTTACCCCAGCGGGTAAACACCTGGCGCCGCTGCCTAGGCGTACTCGGATGGCAGGTAGAGACGATGGGCTTACCACTAGGAGAAGTTAATCCAGAAGCCGACGACGCTAAGACCGAATTATACGAGGGAGAAGATAATCAAACCCGT
>MU223851.1:182626-196552 GCA_018584345.1 Thuja plicata
AGCTGTAGTCGAGAGCGAGGTGGAGACCCTCGTTCGGGAGCTCGAGCAGACCATTCGCGATGGGTACTATATGTTGCGTAGAGCAGAGTATGTCTCGTCAGATCGGGAGACTGCATTGGTGGCCGCGTAGAGAGCTCGGGAGGAGCTAGGCACCAGGTTAGAGACAGTAGAGCGGGACTTACTCATGCGTACCCAGGAATTGGTGGCCGAGCAGACAGCACGGGTTGCTATGGAGGAGAGCCTGGCCCGGGAGAAGGTGGCTTGGGAGGAACAGTTGGCAGCCGCACGTGCCGAGAATGAGGCCAAGGAGAAGGAACTTAGGGAGGCCGCCTTGATGATTAAGTCATCTTTGGAGTTACAGATGGTAGCTGAGCAGCATTTGCAGACGAGGACTACACAGGTCTATGAGCTCCGCGCTCAATTGGGGTCATCCACTACACCACCAGCACCTCCGGCAGATCAGCGTGCTTCCTCATCAGGGACGCTCCCTCTGCCCCCCTCTTCTTCTCGTTCATATTTTTGGGATGGGTAATTCATCATTCTCAACAAATTTGATTCAAAGATTCTTCCCCAATTTTGAATCCAATGTGATTCTACCTCTGAATTGTGATGTAAACTGACACCAAGAAAGTGGGCTTCGTCCAACTCCCTATACTTCCAAGAGTTTTCATTCCTACAAACCTGATTGTTGCTCAAACCTTTCTCAGAGCTCAAAATTCAATATGTTGATGTGAAAACAATAACCCAACTGATCAAAATGGTTGGCCCAAATACCTTTCTATTTCTATTCTTGTCACCTCCAAATGCTTCAAACCATTTAGGGTTTCTCCCATTATTTTATTTCCTAAACTTTATTAAAATAATTAATCCTCTAATGAATTGATCCCCTTGAGGGTATTATTCACATGGAAAAAGAAACCACTTTTTAAAAACAACTTATAACTCCTTTCACCTAGGAAACAGTGCCAAGGTGTTATTTTATAATACTTTATTATAATTATAAAGTGACTTATTTCCACCACTTTATTATTAGTTTATTTAAATCAAACTTAGGAAATACTTTAATTTTTCCCAATTTATCCATAAACTGATCATCTGGACTCCAAACTCAAATCTGACTGATGCCACCCGTCCAAGGATGATTCCTATATGTGGCGAGTGAACTGGTAGTCTCCCCTTAAAAATAGGATGTGTTTTGGTCAACTCTCAGTGAATCCCTAAAAAGTAGGAAACCTTCCCAAAATTTAGTAGATATTCCCAAATTGCACAAAACAACTCATAAAGCCCTTGTGTAGCTCCACAACCCTCTGGATGGGTCCCTTATCAATACTACTGACCTACGAAAACCCTCCTTATAGGACAACCTCTGATATTTGTTGAATGGTCTAAAGAAGGGACATTACAATCTTCCCTTCCCACAGATTGCTTAAAACAATTTGCACTAGCACACTGAAAACCAATTCTTGGATCCCATACCAAAATGAGACACCTTGTTGAAGCAACTCATCATGGATCCACTAAGGAAATGTACTACGCATGCCAATGTCAGGTTCCCAAACCTCTATGTTGTCACATTCATCCATCATGTCAATTGGTGCAGGAGCACCTAGAACATGGTCAAATTTTGATACAATATGGGTCAAGGGCTCATTGTATACGGTCAAGTCTTGTTTTGATGTAATAAAAGTCCATAAGCACCATTCTTTATGTTCCTAAGTCATTTTTGTCGGTTGGGTTAAAGTTGTCAATAATGTCAAAATGTTGCAAAAGGTGCATAGCAACTTTGCAACTTTTTCAGTTTGCATTTTGGAAGTTCAAGGGTCACGGATTGTTAATAGGTAGTTGAGCAGTTGGAAGGTCAAAAAAGAGTTGTGAAACATTGCAATTGGCTTAAATATGCCTTGTGTGGTCGATTGAAGGTTAGAGTAGTATGTGGTGGTGAATAATGCAATGTAAGAACCCAATTTTGAATAATAAAGAAATATGTTAAGATCTTTTTGGTTTTGATTTGAGGGATTTTCATCAAGTTTTGAGCATTTTATGAGGTTTTTTCTTAAAACTGTCGAACCCCAATTGAGGGTAACCAACAAGCGTTCCAAAATTGCATAACTTCATTTTCATCCGGTCAGTAAGTTTGTAAATTGGTGGAATGACTAATAATAAGGTGTATTTTCATATTTCCAAGTGGTTTGATTTAAGTCCAAGGTTTGCACGTATTCATGTGATGCCTTAGGACTGTGTTTTCATGACCCAGACTGGTAAAGGCAATGAATAGTGAGGATTTGATTGAAAAGACAAGTGGGAAAGTATGTGAGATGATTTGGAAAGCATGTGCAAGCATAATGAAATGTGTTTGAAGGGCTAGTAAGATAGGAGAGTGTAAGGAATGTTTATTTCCAACAAATCCTTTGAGGGGCGAGCCTAATTTAGGCCTAAAGGAACCCGGACAATCCTATCTGTGATCAATCATCCAAAGAACACATACTTATTTTTTGGATATGTTTTAGGGGAACAAGAAGAGTGTTCAAAAGTGTGTCCACGGCCTTGGAATGAAGACTAATTTGCGAGTTAAGATGGACATACCTGTTTTGCAGGGCTACTAGGCCTAGGAGTAGTTCATGAAGGTGAGTACATTTGTTGATGGATTCAAGGTGTTTGCAGTATTGTGGGATTGAATTTGTCAGAAAATTTCTCATGTAAAGTTTGCCGAGTATGAGATAAGTTATGTTGATGTCTTCCTCATTGTGGGTTGTTTCCATGTATGCTCCAAGAGAACCTATGAACAAGAAAAAATTGTATACTGCCTTGAGAGATTGAGGAGTTGTGAATGACTTTCTACCTCCATGTGTTGAGGGTTATAAATTAGTAGGTGAGTTGGAAGAAAGATCTCACATGCTTGAATGTTTTTCAATCTTGAATAGTGGGTTAATTGTGTTTGTATGAGATCCTCCAATACCTCTACATCATCAATCCTCATAATGTTTCTGCTATGAATCAAGACATCCTCTATCCACTTGAGAACGTCACACCCAATAAAGCTGCAAGAACCATCCACAATCACGGCTGGTAGGAATTCATTAATGTGTCAGTCTCCAACAAGGGAAGTGTGGTGAATACTTCTTCAAATAGTTGTTGCAACTTTACCTATAGCTCCACAAGTTAGTGTGCCTTCATTGTAGGATGCTAAGTATATGTTTTGTTTAGCCCTGAATAGAATGAACTTCCTTGTATGTTGGTCATCATAGCCCAATGTAAACTCCATAAAGACTGAATCACCAATCAACAAGTGCATTGATTCCCTACCATATGGAAGAGGTGACAAGTCCATCAACGAATGGGATATGTTTCTATTTCTCAACAAAGACGAGCTTATAGTGGCTGACCCATTAGCTATCCCACCAAATATCTCATCAACTCTAAGTAGGAAGGAATCAACATCACACCCAACCATCCCTACTTGAATGTTCTCAATGCAAAGTCTCAAATTTGACTCATGAGATGAAGGAGAATTGTTGGTCAAACTCGGAAAATCAGACTGCTTATACCTCTTCAATATATCTTTGATGTCCTCTTCTTCCCTGGGAAAAAATAAAGACCTAATGCATAATTATCTTTGTTTCCTTGCATCATCTAGCTGATTGGGACATCCTTTGACTCTTTGGAGATGTTGTCTTACTTGGGCAGCAAGCATCTTTGCTTGGGTAGCTCTATGCAACCAAACTTCAGTCAACCTTTGAAATTGCTATATATCTATTGCCCCAAAGTACACAAAATCTGGTTTATGATGGGGTGTATCATTCACATCATCATAACCTGTGCTTGCACCATGTGTCCTCAAATGTAGAATACAAATCATTGTCCTCTTCTTCATCAAAAGCTACCATATCTTGAGGAAGACAAGTTATGTCACTGTTGTTATGAACTTCAGAATTACAGTCATACCTTAGTGACGAATCTTCAATTGATACAAGCACATTTTTCTTGTAATCTTCATGCTCAACGTTTATATCTTGAATGCTCAAGCTTGAAGTCTCTTCTTTACTGATCGAACCATGTGTCAAATCTGCAAATTCATGAAAATGGGTAAGGGAACTACTAATTTTCATGCTCGAAAAATTAGGATTGATTTTCTTATCTTCATCCATGCCTTTGACATCCTCGATGCTTATTCCCTAAAACCCATGAACAAACAAGTTGCCATCAACATCAACGATGTTATACATGTTATCCTTCATGTCTAACGGGAAGGGGAAAGTTGGGACAGCATTTCGGTTCAAAGTGGATCCATCACAAACAAGATTCACATCACGTGAAGGAACCATCACACCCTAGTCCCAAATGCAAAAGTGTCGATTGCTATTTTCAGGAACTATGTGATCCATGTCTCTTTGTATACAATATATCAGTTTTTCTGAAGTATCATCAAATGTGTAAACACCATCCAACTCAAAGAGAAGATTGTCAATTAACTTCTCTATACCCATCTCACACAAAGTTTTGTTCATCACAAAAGGCTGAGGTGGGTGACTGATTTTCTAATTTTGAAGGTGAAGCATTGGCTAAACTCAACTCCACATTCAGCTCTTCAATCTGATACTCTTCCATGAGAAGAGCTAATTGAGATTTTCCAAAGCTTCCCTAGTCCTCACAAGTTCCAAAGCAAGAAAATCGATATTCTCTTATTTTCCTCCTCACAGCATTTCAATACATAATATCAAGATCAAGAAGATGATCTTTATCTGAAAGGAGACTTAAATAATTGTTCTTCATTGTCTCCATGGCTGTCTTAAACACCTACAAATCAGAAATTGATGAAACGTCTTCTTTGCCTTTATGTCTTCCCTCAAGTTGGACCTTCCAAAGGTAGTTATCTATTAATTTGTGGGAATTATCAAAATGTGATAAGGCTGCAAAAATCATATCTTTGGTAAACTTCAACCGGTTCTTCAAATTATGTGATTCAAATGGCCTATCACCAAAACCGACCTCTTGTAATGATTCTTCTGTTTTGTGCTCGAGATCATGTCATGCTAAAGATATTTGGTCAAACTCATCAAAGTGACTTGGGCTAGCACACAATAAAAAATTTGATTTGTCTTCACTTGTAAGATCAATACCACCATCAAAAACACCAAACTGACTAGTTGAGGCCTTGCATTCCTCAAGTATGAATGGTGGGACATCACTAAGATCAATCAAAGAAGTACTAGTGGAATCCATACCTTCTTGTGATTCATCATTGTCAAGCTTTAAACCAGCATGCTCTATGTCAATGGGGCTCATGAATACCTCTCGTGTAGATGCCTCATATATTTCTTCTTTATTAGGATCAACTTCATGCTTCAAATTATCATCCAGTTGAAGTACCCCGGTCAATTTGTTTATGTTGTTGTTCAACCAAACTCTTTAACAACTCCTGCCATAGGTGGCACATCTTGTTCCAATCTCGAAATAGCCCATATAGCTTTTGTCAAAAGCTTAGAAATAGCATCATCCTCATCCAGAACTAAAGACATGATGGATTGCATAGAAGCGATGACACTACCAGGATGAGCCTCATCAATAACATTCCAAAGTAAATGAAACATTTAGCGAATGGTTTCTTGACAATCAATGGATAACATAATGTTTTTAAATCTGAATTTGGCAAATGTTTCAAGTAGTTTAAACCTCTTACCATAATAAGCATTTTTGAAATCATCCAATCCCTTGAAGCTTGCCACCATGATTTGAAGTACCTCTTTCATCATATGGCTGTCATAAGGTTCATTAGGAGTTGTTATTCTTATAACTTCACTAATGCATGAGATAACTACAATTCTTATCTCTTCATCCGGATGTCTCAATAATTTAATATTACCCAAGTATCGCAATGATGGAGTAATAGCTATCTGTATTAATTTAGAAGACACTTGGTCAATCTGGCTCAAATAATTCTCCACTTCCCCCAATGTGTTGAGAAGAGTCTGTTTGTGCTTGATATATATTGTCCAACTTCCCACCTGCATTGAAAATTCTCATAAACTACATTTCATCATTTAGTGAAGATGCCATGATCATATATCTTTGATGTACTCAAATTTGCTATAACCCAATAGGCTGGCAAGATGTTTAGCGCTGATAGCACTGAAAGATCCCCAACTGGATTTGACCAAAATTCTAATTTTTTTTTTTGCTTTTTCCTCTGATTCTTTTCAATTTCTTGTCTTTGGCAATATCTGATTTTCTCTTTGGTTTTTTCAAGTTTTCTGATTTTTTTTTGTTTTGATGATGAGAATTGCAATGCTTGAAAATTACAAAAATTATTGAAAGAAACCTAGAACCAATAATTCACACCAAACAATAATATAGTCTGATTTTATTTTCTTCAAACAAATAACTACATACCTGTACTATGTCTGTACGGATCTGAAAGTGAATTGCAGCACCAGCTTTTATATGTTTGAACCGTCCAAATCTGATGTCTCCTAGCAGTCCAGTCAACTAATGACAATGGGTAAATCTAAATTTCTAAGGTTGTCAGTTTATGTCCAGTACTCACACCCAGCAGGAAATAAACTATGGTCTTTGTTGTAGTTTTTATGGCTGGTCAAAATACTTGAGAAATATCTGATATGCTGCCTTGAAGTACTGATCTGCAATATCACGTGCAATTCCTGCTATTGAAATGTCTTTCCAAATCCTAATGTCAAGCTGGAAATGAATACAATCTCTGCCTGAGGTTGTACGACTAGGATAGGAATGAATGTAATATCATAAAAATGTCACCAACCCACTGATCTGCGATTTTGATCACTCTAAATTGTTCTCAACAAATCCAATTCAAGAATTCTTCCCCAATTTTGAAGCCAATCTGATTCTACCTCTAAATTGTGATGTAAACGGACACCAGGAAAGTTGGGGTTTCATCCAAATCCCTATACTTCCTAGAGTTTTCGTTCTTAGAAACCTGATTGCTACTCAAACCCTTCTTAAAGCTCAAACTTCAATATGTTGATGTGAAAACAATAACCTGAATGATCAAAATGGTTGGCTCAATTACCTTTTTATTTCTTTTCCTCTTCCCTCCGAATGGTTCAAACCATTTAGGGTTTATCTCATTATTTTATTTCATAAACTTTATTAAAATAATTAATCCTCTAATGAATCAATCCACTTGAGGGCGTTATTCACATGGAAGAATAAACCACTTTTTAAAAACAACTTATAACTCCTTTCACCTAGGAAAGAGTGCCAATATGTTATTTTATAACACTTAATTATAATTATAAAGTGACTTGATTAAACCACTTTATTTTTATTTTATTGATATCAAACTTAGGAAATAATTTAATTATTCACAATTTATTCTGGACTCTAAACTGAAATCTGATTGATGCCACCAACCCAAGGATGATTCCTGAATGTTGCAGGCGTACTGACAATCTTATCTAAAAATTATGAATCCTCCCTAAAAAATAGGAACTGCAACCAAGGTCTCTTAATGATCCCAAAGGTCCCCTAATGCATTCCGGACAATTCTAATCAATCCCTAAGTAGTAGGAATCCCTCCAAAAATATCGAAGACTATCCCAAAGTGCCCTAAACAACTGATAAAGCCCCTGTGTAGCTCCACAGCCCTCTGGATGGGTTTCCCCTATCCATATGGCTAACCTACAGAAACCCCGATTATAGGCCAACCCTCTACTATCTGCTGAACGGTCTAAGGGACATTACAAACTCCTCATTCCAAACACAGATATAAGAAGACATTCCCATCATTCATTCAAGATATCGCATTTGGAAACTGTTCACCCTTTTATCCTTAATTGGATCTGCTCAATTGAGCAAGTGCCTATTAGGCATATAATCTGTTGCAAGCATATAATTACAAATCAGAGACGGCACCAATGACTACAAGTAAAGAAAGCGTAAATCAAAAACAGCATCAACCATTTAGTTGCAAGTTATTATATCGGATCAGACATAGCAACAATATCACTATTGGTGATATCTTCTATATTGCATGTTTTAGGAGTCATATTAGAGACAGCATTTACATATTGCTGCAAGCAATATCGTATCTCATTGCATACTCATATTGTAATAGTTGACATAGCAGATATCATTTCACTCAGTGCAAATCATATCAATTCACTTTTAGCATATATATTATTGTATATATCAGAAATAGCAAGTGATATTGTGCATATTCTCCATTACATAGTTCAATTGCAAAGATTAGATAGTTTAAGTGATATTGTGATATTCTCCATTCCAAGATATCCTAAAAGGGTACATTAAACTACAAAAGTCTTCCTAACACACCTATTGAGCAGGCATCATTATGGTGATATGTACAACTTGACACCGCATTGATCTAGAGCTCGTATGCTGGAAATTTAGCTGCCAAAGGTCTAATCATGTCATACCACAAGTGTGCAGTTCCAGCAAGTCCTTCAAACAACGAGTAGGGATGATCCCCTCCATGCATTTGTCCAGCAGAAATAAGCACATTAGCCCGCTCTAGTAGGAAACTAGTGAAAGCCTTGGCTTGATAAAGATGTTTTATATCTCCTGTTAAACGATAAAGAGCTAGAAACACATATGCATTACCACTAATACCATGGCAGATACCAACTCTTCGTAGCAATCCTCTATTCCATACTACTTCCCCAGCATCTAGTGCAGCTTCTTTGAATTCTTCATCTTCAGGAAACACCTATTGATTGCAAGCAGGAAATCCAGGAGTCAAAAAGCATCATAACAATTATTATAGATATAAATACCAGTTTATCTATCTTGTGCACCATTATCTAACTGTGCATAAAACTTATTATATAACATAACAAACCTGAGCAGCCTTGCACAGTGTAAGAGCAACACCAGGAGCCCCATGACACCAATGCACTAGCCTATCTGTGGTGCTCCCCTCACTCGATGGGTAATTACCACTCGGAAATCGATGTTCAATCATGTAGTGCAGAGTTTCTTTTACATCTTTCTCAGCATCTTTACTTAGTTGAAAATGCATCAAGACATGCATAATCCCTGCCAGACCATGGGCAGCACCCCAGTACTTTTTTCCATGCCACTCATACATTAAAGGACAATCCTTATGGGATAGGCTCTTTCCTGCTTTTAAGATATCATCAACTACATTATCCTGCAAAACCATGCACAGTTTAACATTGTGTTTCTGCAATACAGCACAATCCATTGTTTCCCAAAGCACTCTTTCTAAAATAACCAGGGGATAACTGATACAATGGAAAAAAATTCGCAGTAAAGCAGAAACAAGAATCCATGAAGAATTGTTGAAGTAGACCAAGTTTTTAAGTACATAAGAAAAATAATTTTGACAAAAAAGATGATCCAAAAAGAATGGGATCTTTCATGTTAAATCACTTCATTGTAATCTTTACTACAATAATGAGAAGTTTGATCATTTATTTCAGCCATTAAAAAAATTTGACAAAAGTCAAACCTGAAAACTAGCGCTGCATAAACAAACAGCAATGTGTTACTTACCGTGATGTGTTACTTACCGTGATGCTGGAGGGAATTTCCTCAACTTCAAAATATTTATTCAAGAAAGCCACTGCCCACAAAAACCCAGCTCTACCATACAACAATTCGTGAGGCACATTATAACTGTCGAGCTGTTTAGGAATCTGCATTGCAGACAAGTTGAACATTATAATCACTCAAAAATAGTGCCGCAGTCCAACACACAGTTTTCTTTAGATATCATAGACAAGGAAACATCAGTATCATAAAAGAAGATGCTCATACTGTTTAGTGTTGATGTATTTATGTATTTATGCATTAATTATGCCTGGGGTATTAAGCTTAAGTAAATTATTATTTATTCAGTATATATCTCTAGACATTGCATGTTTTGTCATGCCCCACCTGAAACTAGGGCAAAATAAATAATGGTCGCACTTAAATAATTAGAAAGCTGGGCAATTTAACATATGCCAGGCCAATCCAATATTTTAAGCATTGACAAAAATTATTTAGGAGGGTTGACTCGTATAATTATGGGCTTGAAGAGGCCCGACCCAATCCAATTTAAGAACAATTTTTAATAATATTAATCTATTTAAAGAAGACTGACTCAGATGATGCTCAAAAGGTGCGACCCTTGCCAAATAAGACATAAAAAGGAGGAACTAGTCATCCAAAAAGGGCATCGATTAGGAAGAGAAAAAAGAAAAGAAAAATAAGAGATAAGAGCAGATGACTATCGAAATATAGAAGCATGCAATTATAATATATAAATCAGGAGGAGCAGTCTTAGTACGGAAGACACATTAACACATATTTGCAGCAGACTTAAGAATACCAACAACGGACACCTGAATACAGCAGATTTGAGAGTAGAATATACAGATCGAATAAGGGATCATCACAGGGCTCGCAGAAGTAGAAGTCAGCAGTTTGAGGGAGATCAGTTCGGGCAAGGATTAGTTCCAAGAGGTGCAAAGACAAGGGACAGCCACAAAGAAATTGCCCCTTGGAAGCGACATGTCTCAAAGCCATAAGAAGATATACAAGTTCGGCCTCCAAGAAGGGATATACAGACATAGCATATCTAATTACTCCATTGTGATCAATATTGACCAACACGATCCTTATCAGATTAATACTAATTTAAATCAGTCATTATCCAGATCAGTGTGACAAACCATCTCTTGTATATTCAGAATTACCTCTGTTTCATCAGACTTTATTTTGCATAAGTCTCTGGAATATAAAGCCAAATCTTGAATGGTCAAAGGCACCTTCTATTATATTGTAGTTATAGCATCATCAAGGATCATATCAGACTATCATTTGACAATGTACTTTGCATATACTTCAGGAATATATCAGAGATTGCAGTTGATCAATATATCAATATCGACATAATCCTTTAATCTCGCCTAAAGGAGAAGTCATACCTTACACCAGATTATATTACATTCATTACCTATCAGCATATTCAGATCTATTCTGTATATCAGTGATTCTTTATAAAAACATCCCATATACATATCAGCTCCACCAGTAAGACTTATACAATCAGTGGAGCAGAGTAATCATCATCATCGTACAAGTTTGGTCAATAATCATTTTCTTGCTTAGTGTTAAGAGAATTAACTTACATTTGCAAGCCCTTAATAGAAAGAAGTCTCTTGCAATCGAAGTTATAAGTAAATAGTACCAAAACCCTAACAGATCCAATAAGGGGACATTACACTTTATTTCCACTGTATTCTCTGATTTTCACAAAGAATGGATTGCATCTTTCTAATCTGGAGTATGAATTGTCATCTTCATCTGCTTATATTTTCTATAAATACAACTCCATTGCATTTATTGACCTTTTAAAGGTTAAATGAGTTATGTTTAATTATTGAGCCCCGCTCTCTTCCTCTCCCCCTCCACCTTTTACTCCCCTTCCCATGCTCCTTAAAACTGCATCCTAGAAACTCAGAGAAACACTAAGAATAAATTAGAACCAGCATAAAAGGCTTGTTTGGTGTTAACTGCATATTTATAGTTGCAAAAGATTAAAATCTAGATGACTAATTTCCTAATGTTAGAAACATTGAATCAATCACACAACTGAAATGAATTCAAGTACACAAGCAATTTACACATTCAAATCAGCTTTGCATTCCTTCAACAGTGTACAAGGAAACCTCCCCAACTGTTCCTTATGTTTATAACACTAGTAAGTTATTGAACTTCTATCTTCCATCTATATTTATACCATTCAGCAAAATATCTAATCTTCAAAAAAATAGCCATCTTATCTCACGTAGGAGATGACTTGGAAGATAAGTCTAAATCATTAGTACTTACCCACACTTTTTTAGACTTAATTATCTAAAAAAAAGGATTTCACTTATATCACTTAGTGAATTTCAAAATAGAAATAATTCAAACTACTTGAGTGAACCTATTGAACCTATGCAAAAATTCCAAACTAAGCTAAAAAAACTCAACACTCCCTCCTAGTGAGGAAGGAATTCTGCATCAATTTAAGTTTGTTTCCGCATGCTTCGAATTCCCCTTTTGCTAAAAGCTTGGTCAAGATATCAGCTAACTGCCAATCCAATGCTTCCAGCAGGTTGAATGAAACAATGATTGTACTCATCAATGCAATGTAGTTAGGAAACCTCTTCAAAGGCGTACTCTCGCTGACTATGCTCCTTGGAACCTCAACATGCTCTTGAGCATCCCTTAATGTTTGTTCAACCATAGAGATCTCCTAACAAAAGGAGGGGCTGAAGTTCCTTCCTTCTCACCTGAAGGCTATTGCCTTAAACTAGAAATAATTGGAAACTTTGGAGATATAAACTTAAATGTTCCTCCTCATCTTTTGTTACTGGAATGAATTCTTGAGACTTTTTGGATGCAAAGTCCTCCTCAAACTTTACATTCCTACTTACTAAAACTTTCCTTAGCTCTAAAATGTAGACCCTGTAAGCCTTTAAAGTCACACTATAACCTACAAATAAACCCTTCCCACTGGAAGGTTCCAATTTTGTTCTCTTCTCTATTGGTGTATGGATATATATACTAGACAACCAAAGATGTCGAAATGCAGAAATGACACACCTCTGGCTTCAGACCACTGAACGCCTCCTATAGTTTCTTGTTGTCCAAGATCCACTATTCCAGATGTAAATTTCTATAAGACATGCTTCTACCCAAAGAAACATTGGCAAGTCCAGGTCATGAATCATGGCCTTAACAACCCCTATGATGGATTAACTATTCTGCTCTACAACCTCATTCTCTCGTGGGTTGTAGAGCGCTATTGACTCCCCCTTTATCCCTACTTCCTTACACAAACCTTAAACTCCTTGGAGATGTACTCACACGGTCACACCTATTGTCCAATCTCCAGACCTTAATCTTCTTCCCCAACTAGAACTTTGAACTCTTGAAACCTACTAAAGACCTTGTCCTTAGTTTTTAACTTTTAAGAAATAGATCAACATCTGGAAGAGAAATCCTCAATGAGGGAAACATAGTACATGCTTCCCACCATCAATCCTACTGACATCAATCCACACACATCCAAATGCATTAATACTACGATCTCTTTAGACCTATGCTTGTTTCTTGAGAAAGCAGCCTTGGCATGCATTCCAAGTGTGCATCCTCTACAAACTCCTTGTTCAATATGGAACTCTATAAGTCTTATGACAATCTCCATCAAAATATGCAATGTTGTGTGATGCAAATGGCCCATTCTCTTGTACCATAACTCGCACAAATTTTCACTGTTATGAACTACACCTGAAACTCGTTCACCCTGTAACCTATAAAAGTTATGAATAGAGACTTACACTTCTGCTCGCAAAAATTATGATTGGGGACACACAAGCAATCATAATCACCAACTCGTGACTGGAGACAAACACTTCCAATCACTTCTACCATCATGTGAATGGGGACAAACACATCCATTTGAAAACAACCAACATTAGTGATTGGGGACAAACATATCCAATCACTTACAACATAAAATGCTTGAGAACCAAGTCCTTGTCATCGCGTATGCGGCCACCATTATAGATCATCCCCACTCTAATCACAAATGATATACGACAATTGTCACTGCCACCTGGAAACCAATCTTGGCGTTAGTGTGATGTCCCCTTCTAGCTAGAGACATCACTCTAGCTTGTGATTAGCCTATTAGAGACACTCGTAGGCTAGTAGGATTGGATAGAGGGTCACCTTGGCGTGGAGATCTTCCGGGGACAGAGCAGAGTACACTTCTGGGTTGCCAGAGTTTGTTTATGATGAGTTTGGCTTTGAGTTTGGCTTGGTCAGGCTATTTTTAGCAGTTGGAGATGGACCCCTGTTACTTTTAGCAGACATCACGGTCATATGGGTGGTCAATTGGTGAGCTCCAGTTTCAGACGGCATAGCTAAATT
>MU223851.1:202487-216696 GCA_018584345.1 Thuja plicata
GCCTTGAATCCGAGGAAGTGTCGATTTATGGTACCGCAGGGAAAACTACTTGGACACATTGTGTGCCAGGCAGGACTTAAAACAGATCCGGACAAGGTGAGGGTGATTGTGGAAATGGAACCCCCTATAGATGTTAGTGGCGTAAAGACGTTCCTGGGGCACATCGGGTACTATCAACGGTTCATCAAATGGTATGCTCATGTGTCCTACCCGATGGACAAACTCACTAAAAAGTCAGAGCCTTATATATGGGGAACGGAACAAGACGAGGCCTTTGAAGGACTGAAGGCAAGGCTGGTAGCAGCACCTGTTTTGGCTTATCCCAACTGGGATAGAGAATTTCACATCCATGTCGACGCATCAAACTTTGCTATCGGAGCGACACTAGCACAAACGGGGGACCACGGGTTGGATCACCCAGTGTACTTTGCAAGCAGACTTCTCTCTAAGGCGGAGATAAATTACAGTACCACCAAAAGGGAGGCATTGGGAAAGGTCTATGCGGTACAGAAGTTTCGGCACTACCTCTTGGCGACCCCGTTCACCTTCTACGTGGACCATCAGGCCCTGATGTATCTTGTAAATAAAACCATAATCCAAGGGCGGATAAGTAGGTGGCTCCTGTTGTTACAAGAGTTCACGTTTAAAATCATAGTTAAACCTAGGAAGTGTCATGTAAGTGCCAACCATCTATCTCAGACTAAATCGGAGGAACTACCCGAAGGGTTGGATGATGATTTCCCGGATGCCCACCTATTTCGAATAGCAGTGGTACCCTCCTGGTATACGAGCATTGGGGAGTACCTAGCTACAGGTCAACTTCCTCCGACAATGCAACCTGGTGAAAGACGGAAGATAGTCCTGAAAAGCAAGACATTTCAACTGATCAATGGACTTTTGTACAAGATGGCACCCGACCAAATCCTCCGGCGATGTGTGATGGAGGAAGAGGTTTCAAGAGTACTTCAAGAGGCCCACGAGGGTCCCGCGGGAGGCCACATGGGTCTAGATACAACTGCCCGTAAAGTATTGTTGGCTGGGCTATGGTGGCCGACTTTGTACAATGATGCGCGGGAATGGGTGACAAGTTGCGATACGTGCCAGAGGGCAGGAAAACCATTGAAGAGGGACTTCATGCCACTCAACCCCTCTCAGGCACAAGAATTATTTGAACGATGGGGATTGGATTTTGTAGGACCGCTTAAAGCAAGCAAGGCACGAAGATGCAGGTATATCGTGGTAGCCACAAAATACCTCACGAAATGGATTGAAGCACGAGCCCTACCAAACAATTTAGTTGTAAGCACAGCACGGTTTATTTACGAACAAATAATCACAATGTACGGCATACCTGTCCAACTTACGAGCGACCGAGTGGGACACTTCGTCAATCACATAGTAAAGCTACTCACAACAGAGTTTAAAATATTTCATTCATTTTCAAGTCCCTACTACCCACGGGCAAATGGTCAAGCAGAAGCAACTAACAAGGTACTGGTATCAGTCATTTATAAATCTTGTGGAGTAGGAGACGATTGGGAAGAGAGACTTCCCTCTGTACTATGGGCATATCGCACGACATATAAAGTTACTACGGGACAAACTCCATTCCAATTAATGTATGGACAGGAGGCCATGGTCCCTATTGAATTTATGGTACCTAGTTTGAGGATAGCCATGAAAAACAGACTTGGAGACATGGAAAGCTTGAGGGAGACATTGTATAACCTAAATAAGCTCGACGAAAAACAACTGCTGGCACAATGGGCCACGGAAATAGTTCAAGGACGAAGAAAGGTCTGGCATGACAAGCATCTGAAACGGATGCAGTTCACACTGGGACAGTTGGTCCTTAAATATAATGGGCGGAATGAGATCAAGCCAGGCAAGTTTAAAGTTAAATGGTTAGGACCCTACAAGGTGCACGAAGTCGGAGACAATGGCGCGATTAAATTGTGGACACTCGATGGGCAGGAGATACCAGATACTGTGAACGGGTCAAAATTGAAAGTATATCACGAACTCGAGCAAGAAACAGACCCTACCCAGCCAGACCAGGCCCATCAGCAGGTAAACAACACTTTAAAAAATTTAAAAAATTTAAAAATTTAAAATTTAAAAAATAATAAAAATTAAAAAAAATTAAAAATTTATAAAAAAAAGAGAAAAAAAGGACGCAAACCACCTACGGTCGAACCACCCGCGGTGGCTAGTCCACCTACGGTGGGTCCGCGTGGGACCGCCCGCGGTGGCCAGTCCACCTATGGTGGAACCGCGTGGAACCACCCGCGGTGGCTAGTCCACCTACGGTGGGATCACTGCGTGGAACCATCTGCGGTGGCCAATCCACCTACAGTGGAACCCGCGTGGAACCACCTACGGTGGCTGGTCCACTTGCGGAGGTTGAGACGGGTTTAAAAAGCCAGCCCAGAGTAGCTATTAAAAACGCGCGCAGAAGAGGAACTACCACGGAGGAGGAGAAGAAGGGGATAAATAGCAAGGAAGACTTCATTGTCGGTTCAAGCTTGTACACCACGGGGAAAGTTTTCTTTCAGGCTAGAGAGTATTTTGTAGGCTGGAAGTGTGTAGGTTTTTACGCAGGCGGGGGAGTGTTTTAAACACGGGTTGGAAAGTAATTTAAAAACGCGTGATCCATGCTTGCTACAGCATACCGGTTTTTCAGTTAGTCAGTTATTGCTATAAACAACCAGAAAATTGTGGGAATGCAGTCGGCGGGGAAGAGGCAGTGGAAAGCTAGGCTACAGACCTCAAGAATGGACAAATACGCTAAAACCCTGCCGTCAGGTGTGAAGATTGTTGGTTCCAGCCGGATGAAGAAAAGACTAGTAGAACCAATCACACCTGAAACAGTGGTTTTTGAAGGGCTCAATGGGGCAGAGTGCAGGAGGTGGTGGCAAGGCACGTCCGAGGACGATCCTGTGAAAGCAAGCTTGAGACATGCACAGATTCAATGGGCTATTCAGATGCCAGTGTTCACGGTTAAAGACTTCGAGGCACCCCTTCGCGCCATGATAGAAGGGTTTGATAGGCACTTGCAGACGTGTACATTGGACTATCTTAATCAGCATCTACGTATTTCATTCGGGGCCGAGGACTTCTCTCGTGTTTTTGGCATTCCAGGGAGGCATGGGAAGAAGATAAAGATGAAACAAAAGAAAATGGCACTAGCCGATAAGGAGCGCTGGGTAAACCTAATAGCAGGGCCGCTTACCGACAGAGACTGGCACTCCATCCTCCATGATACCCATGGTATGAAAAAGGCCTACGTAGCTGAGGGACATTGGCGGTGTCTTATGGACGTTATTAAAAGCGGGTTAACAGGTTCGAGCAGGGCTTCTGACATTAGCCTCCACCAAATCATGCTCATGAATGGACTGATGCTAGGTACTGTGTATGATTGGGCTTCCATCCAAGCACAACGGATGTACGAGTTCATGACATTGCAACACCGAACCTTCTACATGCCCCACTATGCGATTGGATTCTTTCTCGATGCTACGAGGATACACTGCCCCCACGAGGCACTAGAGATGCAGCCGGAGGATATTGCACCTAGGGAGCCTCCGATCTTGCACTGGAGGTACTTGGATACCGGACACTCCAGCACCACTCCTAAGGGGAAGCGCCAGGCATTGCCAGCAGATAATGTGGACAGTGGAAGAGAGCCCACGAGTTCGGAGGCCTCAACTTCTTCCGAGGAAGAGGACAGCACACATATGGATCGAGTTGATATTATACCTGGAGAGATAGAGGGGGTGGCTCAGTCATCAAAGAAGATGAAGGAAACCGCCGCTGAGGAACCTGTGGTGTTCTCCCCGGCCAGGTTGTCCTCATCTGTTCCATTTGGGATGAAGGTTGGGGTCGGGGCTATGCCTGCGGTCACTTTTCCCGCGTTTGGGCAGCTAAGAGCACCCGTGGACATGACCCCACAAGGAGAAGTTACTGCAAACCCTCTTGTTATGGTTGAACCTGCTTCAGCCACGAGCGATATGGAACCACCCCCTACAATGGATGCTGAGGTTACAGTGATGGGCCAGCTAGAACTTCCAGAGGCCAGCGGAACACCGGTTACAACATAAGAGTCGGAAGAGGTACGGCAGAGCAAAGTAAAGAAGTGGCTCACCCTATTCGAGCTTACACCCGTCGAAGAACCTATGATGTTTTCCCCTTGACAGGAGGAAATAGTTGCGACCGAGGCAGTAGGTTCCCCAGCGGGAAAAACATCAAATGCACTAGCAGAGACCCATATCTTGTTGTCTTCGCCAGAGCAGCAGGCAGAGGAGACCTATGGGGATAGTGAGGCTAGTGAGGCCGGGCCTCAGATTCACCTACCTCGGAGCCAGGAAGACATGGATTTTTGGACAGATGTGGTGTCATGGGGTAGGGAGATGGTGGCAAGGGCGCAGTCACAGGCTCTTGAGGATGTAGCCGATGACTTACAGCGCCTCCTTACCTTCGTGTGCAAGGATAGTGGTGCAATGTTTGATAGATATTTCACAGGGGATTGGCCCACTTCAGAGACGCAGGCTATGCGGGAGGCGTGGAAGGTGGCAGAACCTGTGGTAGAGAGTCAGGTAACAGGGTCAGTAACTGAATTGGAGAGGGCTTTCGGGAGCTGCTCTATTCACTACGGCGTATGGAGGCCGCCTATACCGATGCACATGAGCTTGCGGCCAAGGCCAAGCACAAGTTGACCACTAGGCTGGTGGATTTGGAGAAAACTATAGATGACCAGAGGCAGCACTGGATCACTCTGGAAGGGTCCTTGAACTACGAGATACAAACTCTGGAGACTCATGTGGAGGCCTAGCAAGTGGCACAGGGGGAGCGGGAGAATCAGTTTGCAGCCGAGAAGGCTGCCCTCGTTCAACAGCTTTCCTCACTCACGGCAGAACAAGATCATATGGCTCAAGAACGGGATCAAGCAAGGGCTTCCGAGGACGCAAAACAGAAAGAACTCCTCAAGGCAGCTAGGGTGGTGAAATCCTCCTTGGAGAATGAGCTACGGGTTCAGAACCAGTTAAAGACACAGACAGACCAGGTGTATACCCTTCGCCAGCAGCTCGGGAAGCTCGGGAAGTCCACCGGATCAGATTTTCTAGGGACGCCTTCTCAGCCCCCACCTACTTCTTAGTCTTTGTATGCAGTGCTTCATCATTTTTTTTTGTCATGTGGTTCCCGGACATTTTGTTGTGTCATCCGGAGACGACTTTCTTTTTGGGGGGATGATGTTGTCTGGGGAATTGGTAGTTAGACGGTTAGCCCGTCCGAGGGAGTTACACGAATGCGACGGTTCGCCTCGCATCCCCTCGGACATTATATGTATGCTTCTATCTCCTCAGTAAAGGATATGTTGGAATACTCTTGTACGGAATAGCATGAATCAATAAAGATAATTCTGTTACACTTTCTCCAAGTACTTTACTTTATATGTGTCTATTCAATTCCGTTTACCCGTAAGGGCAAACACCCCATTTATTTCAGCAACCTTCATGCTGGTAACACTGTCAATATCCCATGATCTTATGACAAATAATATAAAGATATACAATACCACCCACAAGATTCCCTCCAGCTGTATAAATAGCAGATCAGGTCATCAAACAATATGTTGGTGCTTTCTCTGAAATAGCACAGGCTCAATGAAATCGGCCAAAACCAACTAGCAGGTGTAAATCACCAGAATCAAATGCCACCATAAAATACTGAGGCTCGCGAACAGCCACTCAATATACTCAGCAAAGAAGACCAAGCATAATAAAGCTGTGATCAAATAATGAACTCAACTATCAACTTGAAATGTTGAATGAGCCAAAGAAGACCACACTACCCTGCAAGGATCAGAACGCCTCCATTGGCCAGCACTTAAAAGTTAAAACCTCGAGCTCCCACAGCTAAACAATATAAAGTGTCTGCAAAGTGCAAACTGCCTCATGACAAAAGTTTGGGTTGCACAGGTGGATAAGCAACCAAGCCGGTACAGATCTGTTTCACGGGCTTATGGTAAATGTGAGACCACCAATCACGTAGTGCTTGAACACAACAGCATGACCAAAAAAACTTAAAATTCCACCACTAGCTCTTCACCAATACGCATTTTCTTCCAATGTTCACTCAACAATAAACACATGCACTCCTTTTATCTTGTGCTGCTGCATACTCTAATGTGCATCTTCAAAGGAAAGGTGAAGAACAAATTGAGAGAGTGTGCAAGTTGCATCAGATCAATGAACGTGAGCTTCTTAAAGACAAAATCCAATGGATATGACAGAAAGATGAAAAAGCTCCATATTTATTACATTGCAAAACTCGATTATTCCAATCCAACTTGAACCGAAGACTGGAATCTGAGTGAAGATGAGAACATTGATTTACTACATAATCCACTATCTATTCATCGTGGAAAGCGCCAGCGATTATGAGGGTGATGTATACAGAATTCTTTCGCATCAAAAGGCATCAAAAGGCGGTATACCCCCTCCTAAAATCCACTGGTTTGATCCATTTTCTTCAAACCCTAACGCTAAGCAGAAAAAAATGCACAAGTTCAATTTTCTTTGGTTATTGGTTGCAATGAGCCCAATTAGCATTAAGGCTCGCATTGACACTTGCAGAAGTGTTTTCTAACTCCTGGGTGTTCTCCAAACTTCTTCAAGAACACATTTAAGGAGGTCAGCAAAATTGTTCCGCTCATCTTCCACTACTTTTGTTTCCACATGGCATGATCAGAATTGAATTCTGAAGTCATTGCAGTGATTTCTACACCTCTTGCGAATGTTTCAGTTTTATTATTATTTCACAACTTAAGTGTAATATCAAATTTTAAAAGATGTTTATGACCCTCAAGTTGAAGACTTAGGAGATTAGAGGTATTTTTTACATGAAAAATATTTAATAATCATTTAATAAGTCATTTGGGAGTGGAGGAACATAAATTCTTTTACATTTTCAAATTGGTTATAACTTATTTTCCCTCCAAAAGCTATAGAAGGAGATCAAGGGGGTTCATTTGCTCATATGTTGTTTATTGAAACTGTTATGGTATCAGATTGAACCTATGAGTTCTTCAACAATCTTTAGAGGATATAAACCCTTTTTACATTTTTAGTTTTAGATTTGAAAGATAATTCCTAGCTAGATAGGTGTGGTTTAACTTCAGGAATCACCATTGCGCAGATAGGAGTTTCAATTGCTGCTTCTAGTCATCGAGGTTTATGATATGTTTTAGATTGCAGATTTTGGTGATATTCATAAAGTTTGCTAAAGGTGATATATGGTACACTCCTATTGTTTGTAGTACTGTAATGTCCGTTTTTATGCATAAAAGGGAATTAAATTTAATTATTTGATATTGTAATATTAAATAATTAATAAATCAAAGTGACTTTAAGAAATTGAGGTTAATTAAAGTCACTTAACTAGTTCAAGTAACTGTGTGGGAACTGCCAAATAATACTATTTAAAGAGGCTTTGGGATTGATGCAAAACATGTAATGATTAATAATTTTTCTTCAATATTAATTTGAGTTTCTCAAATTTTGTCTTCTCGCGTAGGAAGCCTGAGGAAGCCATTTTAAGCAGTGAGAGATCTACCCTAGGTGGTCTTGGAAGGATCAATCGGATTCTTCAGACGGAGTTAAAAAAAAAATTATGGAGATCGGCCAAGTCTTCCAAAAGACCGGCTTCAGAGGTTTTCCGAGGTAAAAGGTATTTATTTATGGAAGCCAATGTCTGTCTATGTTATTGATTTAGGGAGCACAATATCTGGTTGACTACCATATTTATATTTTGATAATTATCATTCAAGTATTGCTACATATCTATTTTATTTTCTAATACTTTCTCTGGTAACTAGGTGACAAATATTATTTCGGGTGTTTATCTGGAGTTTGTGGTTTCTGTCAGGCCAGCACACAGAAAAGACCAAAAAGTGGTTAAGAAATATCTGCTATTGGGTCCATTGGGTAATTTAAAAAAACACTTTTCCTACGTTTGGTCTGGAAAGATTATTTACTTCTGCATTATGCATTGGGACCTGAGTGTATGATGTAGCATATATCTTTGAAAATCTTGTGGTGCGACAGTGTTATTTGGTGCTCTTTCCAAAGGGGGCCAGCATAAGGAGTAAACGGTATTTCCATTCAAACCACCTTCTCTTTGATTCGAATTGCAGTTCCGATGAGCATAATATCTTCATGGCAGAGAATTTTCTTGCAGGGAATTGTGTATTGCTACCATTGCAAACCAAGAGCCCTTGGAAGAAGAATTCTCCTCAAGTTGGTATGACTAGTGGACCCTCTTCACATCATTGCGGCACCTATTGATTTTGTCAGGAGGCAACTGTGTGGGTGCTATGGAGATTCACGAGAGCCAACAACAATAGACATTGTAGCAAGGGCGTATGGCATGGAGGATTAATTTGCTTCTCTGCAGACAGCACAGTACGAGGCAAGGTTGAACTGAGATGGGATTGCTTGGAGACTCCGAAGACTGGTACCAATACCGATACAGCTATTTTTCAAAATAGAAGATGAGGGTACTTGTAGATGCCAATTTTTTTAAATATATTTTAGTAATTTATAGAAAATCTGAAAACAGGTGTATATTTGTAAAACTAAATATGAATATAGACAAAGTGTGTAAGGAAATTGAAGGCAATGGCCCAAACCAAGAAGTTTAACTTTCAACACTGCAAATCCTTTTGCTATTCTATATGATTATACAAATGAGAATGTGAATATGGATTATATATATGAGAATAAGAATATGGACATACTCACAAGAATGAAGAAAGAAAATGTATATCAGACGAAATATCCCGACTCTCAAGGATCTAATAGAATTCACCCTCAATGTGTATATGTAAAGTCTACATAATGGAATTAAAAGAACAACAACAAGAATATAGTAAATATGAATGTCAAATGAGTTTTGCAACGAGCTGCAAATAGCTAAATAGCAAATACTTGTGGTCTTGCTAGCTCACGTTGACTCCTGCCCTGTTTTGGATCCTGTTTTCCCTTCTGTGGTGTGTTTATTTTCCAGCTTCCTGGTGCATTTAAGTTTTCATTTTAGGGATTTTTATTTTATTTGTGTGGGAGTCGGCACCTTTTGCATTGGATACAGCACGAGTCTTCAGGAGATTGCGGTTGAAAGTTTCTTGCGATTGGAGACATCTCTAGCAAGGTCTCCAGTACTAGAGATGTGTCTCGGTCTCCGAGACACGTCCCCATAGGACGGAGACAGGTCTCCATGCAACTATCGTAAGAGGAGTAAGCAGTTGACCACTTAAATTCTTATATTCTTATATGGAGCTTCACATCTGTGGTGTGACATTCTAGTTGTGGCATGATCTCTTTCCTTGGTGGAGGATTGTTCATTGTAATGCTTCTGGTTGGTGTGACGATCTTTTATCTGTAGAAGGGGAAATCGGTGACAGGTGGTGGCAATATTGCCTTGTTCAGTCAACAGTCTGAATATCCTGATTCGTTGAATGGTAATCTTCCTTGCATCCATTCCACTGTGTCAAATATATTCCAGCACAAGAAGACCGTTTGGTGTGAGAGCCTATGCACGGAACTGGAAGCGAACGGTTGCCATTAATCAGCAATATGCCATTGTTCCCTTGCAGCGGTTGGGTTTCTCTTTAATGGGCTTTGACTAAGTGCAGTATTGTCAGAAGTGCTACATTCTGCAAGTTATGGGTTAGAAAGAAAAAAATCTCTCTTCTGCCTACTGTAATGATTCTATAATTCTGAATTAATAACATATTTTTGCTCTTTAGTCCAATTGATATATAATCTATGAAAGGCTCATGTATTGTGAAACTGTTTCAAGCAATCTACACAAATGAGACTGGCAAAACTGGTGTGAATCATGTATCTGAAACATCATATTATAAACAACTGTGTGTAATCTGTTCAACAAAATGATTAAGGATGGAAAAAGAAACTAACAGTGAAAATTGAGGTTACAAGTCGGTGAGGGTTATTACAAATTTACAAGTACCATCTCCCAGGCAGGTTGTACAAATCCTACCAAGGCTGGTGCGAGGCTTTTTTTGACCAAGCACTGCCTTTTAGGGAGAAATCTCTCATTGAAGTGTGACACCTAGAAGTTTGCAATGTTTTTGCAATGATTTCAGATTTTTGGGGTGCCAGTTTTCTCTACCTAAGGGAACCATGCAACACATAAAAGTTGTAGCATACCTCCAGAAGGGGACAAGAGCCATTTGGGAGTAATGTGCTAGAGTTTGGTGTAATGTCCCCTTTTCGGGGCACATTATCTCCTGCCTTGTAGTTAGCCTTTTCATCATGATCCGGTGGGCCAACCGAGGTTTGGCAGGTGATTAGAGGGATGTTTGGCCAGACGTTTTCAGTTTCAGGCCAATCGGAGCAATTTCCACAAGGTTTCCAAGGTGCTTACTATTTATAGTAAGTCGGTAGAACTCAGCTTTCCTGGCATTTCAGTAGTGGACTTGGAGCGTCTCGCCGAGAGCTTTCTGGCAAGCTATCACACGTCTTCATCCAAGTTCGTTTGGCCCTCCATTTTAATACCAGAAGATTCCTTTATTTTATTATGTCACTTTATAACCCAACGGTTATATTTATTTAAAAAGTGACTTTAAGTGGAATATGAAGAGACAAAGTGGAGAAACTGAAGAGTTACAGCTGCAGCTTTAAAAGAAGACTTGGAGTCGCATTGTGTCATGCTCAATTTTATGAATTTATTTTCTCTTGGAGAATCCAGAGAGCTTCAGCTTTCGGTTCTGAAACCTGAGGACGGAAACCTTCAGGCTTTCTCGGTGGATTGGAGGGAAACCCAGTTCATCTCCAGTGCGGATTCACAACAGAGTTCGCCATTGTATTCACATGTTCTTTTCTATTATTTGATATCCAGTTGCATATTGTAATTCGGATTTGGATTGTTGAAAACCCCCTTGTTATTGTATTGTTGTTGTATGATGCAATAATAGTTGTTGAGGGTTTCACTAGAATATTTTGCTGGTTAGTTGTTGAGAATCAATGTTTGATCTGCATGAATATGTATATATAAATATTCTGAGATATTATTGAAGGTTTTGGGAAAAATCTCGGTTTTGGGACATTACAGTGGTATCAGAGCTGGTTTTCCTGCCAGCCTATGGAGTTTATTCAGAAACAAATTTCCAGAAAGGTTTTTATCAGAGCTGATTTATTAATATTGTGGATTGTGTCTTGAATCCGTGTCAATCTGGGCTTCTCCGGACTTCATAAAGTAACAGCAGTTTTATCATGGGATATTTCATTTTATAATTATTTGGTGCTTTCATTTCTACCATGGGTTTATTTCTCTGCCAAGATAGTGTTAATCAATTATATCCGAACATTTGTGGGCCTGGATCATATTGGTTGGCTATTCCCTCAAAGTATTGTTGTGAGAACAATATAAATATTGGAAGGTTCTAATAAATGAGGTGATTATATTAAGCGGCAGTAACTTTTGAAGGATAAAAGTTTATTCATTACTTCTCAAAGCAAATACTTCATTGTTGCGGGAGTTTCGAAGGAGCTCCAAAGTAATTAAAAGTAAAATTTTTGCCAACTATAGTCCGTGAACCTTATATACAGCTGCCATAATTATATGGAAAGCGAAAGTTTTAATGAGGCGTGGATCAACCATGTTAAATGTTGGACGATATAATATTTCATTGAGAAGTCGAATTAAGGTGTTCATGCGGCATGTATGAGTTCAAATATTATAATATGGTGACTACCATTTATATAGCAAGGTGTTAGGAATATTTGGTGCCAAGTGTCGATACTCTTTTCAGTTTTATTAAAATATTTGTTGGGGATATTACATTAAAGTTATACTATCGGGCCTCTTATGCACACGACATTAATAAAGATGAAGATTTTTATTTTTCAACCTGACTATAGTGCTGGAATAACACATCAAAATATTATCACCGTGAATAAATAAGCAGTGTGGAGGAAATCAAGACTATAGTCCTAGAAAAAATATGTTTCACGAAAAGTTTTATGTCTTCGCGGAAAGCTAAACTATGAAATCGTGGCTTCTGCTGGCAATTGTGGGCGTAATCATTATGTGTGTGGTTTCACCATTTGTTTATAGGAGACTACCAGTGTTGTATACAAATGCTTCATCTCTTGGGACTGAACGATATATTGTATGTTGGTTTGTAGTTGCTGCATATTGTCGTCTGGGAAATGCATCCTCCGTATAAAAAAAAAATCAGATTATACACGGGAGTTGTTCCAAGTTGTAAAGTCTAGTGTGCATTTTGGTGGAAAGACGAACTACACAACAAGCTTATCGTGAATTCTGTAAAGGAGAAATGATGCCAGTATGAGTAGTAGTTGGTAGGTGTCGGGCATGATCCTATCGGAAACAGTTTCTGGCAGGAGTTAAAATAAATTTGTTAAGCTTGCAGGGAATAAAAAGATTTGTTGGAGTGATTGTCGCCAAATTTTCTGAAGCTGAGACGGTTTCATTCAAGAACCGGTTCATATTCCTTCTGTGGTTCAGTCCAGGACTAAGGTGGATCGTCAGATTTTTGTGTTCCTCCTATTTTTGGGTTCGTAGTTGTTGGAATATTTCTTATTTTTTTCTATGAAGCAAAACAGGCCCTAGCCATTTGCAATCTGAGAGTTTGGCGTAAAGATTGTCTTGGGTGTTTAGTCACCTTACTTTGACTCCACATATGCCAATAACAGAGGGAACTGAAACTAAGCATTCTGAATATTAGTGGCACTAAGTTACATTAAAAAGGGAACCGTCAACAACAATCTTCTATCATTTTGGAAGAAACATAATAGCAGCGGAACATTTTGCATGAATAGCTCCCAAGAGTGATAAATGGTAACAAACCGGTTATTTCCTTGGGAAGAAGGTAGAAGGATGGTGAATACTATGGGTATTTTCTGAGAAGACTGTGAAAGTTGCACAGCCCAAGTCCACTGACTTTCTGTGAAGTTGTTCAAACCAAAGTGCTGATGACTTGGGACTGACAGAGTTGAACATATACTTCCAGCAAAGCTCACACTTTGTTGTTTCAGAGGAAGGGGACAAGCTTTGTCAGTGCATTGAGAACACTTACATCTGAGTATTGATAGAATTTAATCTAACTGTTTGTTTAAATGTTAATATTTGTGCAAAGGTTGCTGCGGAATTTGCAGAACATACTGTTTAGTATTTGACATGTTTTATTTGTCATGGGAAAGAAGGGAGAGCTCTGAGTATCAGGTCTGATTTCTTCTCACAATTCCTTCCATTTATATACTGGTTCAGGCAGCATCTTTTTAGTCATTACAGCCTTACAGTAACAACAGTATTCGGAATTTCAGTGTCGATTACAGGGTGGAATACTGCTCACCTTATTGAAACGGAAACTACTTTTCACCATCATAGGAAAGGGATTTACGGAACAACTACAAGTTAATTTGAAGATTTTTAGTAGTGTAAGTCTGAACATTCACCTGCAGAAACAAGCAGTATCTAGCTAGGAAAGATGCATGGTTTTGAAAAAATTTGGAAGGATCTTGTTAAGGTACAGCAACGGTTAGCCCAGATTTCACAGCCTAATAAAAGGACAAAAATACTCAGCATGTATGATGAGTATAACACAATTCCTCCACAGGTTCAGAGAGACTTAAACTTCTCTAGTTTCATGGATTTTCATCCAAAGCTACAACACAAGACTTTAATGGCAAAGAAGTAGTATCATGATTTGGCCCGAGATCTACTTGCACAAGATAGGTGCAGAAATTTATATGAAGAGTTTTCAGCTGTCATTAATCAACCCATAAGTGAACAAAAAACTAAACCAGTTATTGAAGAAAGGCCTTATGAGGTTGTCATCAAAGCAGGAGGTTGTAAAACAAATATTGAATCAGGGCATGAAGGAGAGGCTAAATAAGAGGCAGCAAATCTAGAGGTTACAGGATGGTTTACTAGAGAAGAGCAACCAACTTCCATTGATTCTCAGCCTCCACTTGATCACAGAAAAGATGGAAACGATATGGTTAAAGATCGTGACCACCAAGTGGATGTCTTTAACAATTCATGTAATGAGGAGTCATGTGACTTCTTTAGTAGCACCTCACTTATGTATAATGCTGATTTGGATGACCCATTAGATAATGCATCCCAAAATGACAATGATGAGAAGCATGCCTTGAAGAGT
>MU223851.1:216746-229477 GCA_018584345.1 Thuja plicata
AATGCTGATTTGGATGACCCATTAGATAATGCATCCCAAAATGACAATGATGAGAAGCATGCCTTGAAGAGTCAGCTGAAAGTCAATAACGATGCTATTACTGCAGCTCTTGTTCACCATGATAGCATTCACCAGATCATTGAGGATCTTTACAGGAAAGCTCAGAAAGGGACAGGACAAGGTGGTATACGGATTGGATCTTATGTTGCAGATTTACAGGGGGTAAAAACAGCTTTTGAGGATTGGAAATCAAAATATCTGTGTTTACTTTCAGATCGCGACTACCTGTTACAGGTTGCTGAAAATTACGCTAAGCAGTTGAGGAAAAAGGATGATGAGGCTAATAAGCTCAACAGAGAGCTTAATATTGCTCAAGAATCATTGGAGCACACACATCTTGCTCTTAAGGAAGCAAGAAATCAGATTGTTGCCACTAGTCAGTACAGGGAACAGGACGACAGGGAAATATCCGAATTCTTTCAGAAGGTGATTCAGGAACTCGATAGCATACAACAGACCTATGACTTGGATAGTTGTCCCAAAAGATCTTTGGATCATCCAGAGTTTCTTTATGAGTTGGATAACTTTCAGGCGATCGACAATTTGTTGTTTGAGATGGATGCTGATTTGACATTTGATAATCCTTTCTTTGAGTTAGATGAGGAAGGTATTTCCTATCCCCATGACGAGGATGACGTTGATTGCAGAATTTGGGACCTAGGTTCAGTTATTAGAGGTGAGTCTTGGTCACCAGGTTGGAGTAGCGGGATGAGCTCAGTTGCTGAGCAGTGTGGTTTTTACAACAGTAGTCCAGGATGGGCAATTATGTCTTGTGGCATGATGAGTGATATGCCTTTCCTTGCACTACCTCTCGTTGATGGTGAGATGCCTCGTGTTGGCAAGCATCCCTTGGTTCATTCCTCTTTCCACACAGCCGCAACTCCTCTACATTATCATACCGATTCATCCAGTGCTTATGGTAATTCTATCACCACATATTTTAGGCATGATGATGATGATCGGGTAGAGCTTATTCAGTACGGGGTTATCGAGCTCGGTATGATGATTATGCTTGTTGGGGTGAATTTTTCACACCATGGTATACATTGTATGACTCCGGGTATTGAGAGACAATTATGGAATCTTTATGTTGATTCAGGAATTCCAGTAGAGTTGGTTAGTGCATCGCATGTTGGCCACATTGTATGGGATGCATTATGTTTTCTATTCAGCCCACCTACGGAGAACTTTCTTTTCCGATTATTGCAGAGGTGTGGGGTGAGTGATTGGTTTGGTATGCTTCCTTGCTTGCAGGTGGAAGCCTTGTCCAACAGTCTGGGTACCTTGCCTCTTCAGTACAGTTTCCAGTTTGGGCGACAGATTAGAGGGGCAGTGTTATGGCAGTTGGACATTTCTGGTGATTCACTCAGTATGGGCATAGGGTATCAGGATATTTCAGCCAGCTGGGGAGATGGATGGCCCTTTTGCTAATGGGATCCAGGAGGAACGTACTTGCGATTGGTATATATTCAGGGAGTCGATTGGTGTGAGGTTTGGTTTCCCCCTGCATCTGACCATAGAGGTGCTGGTGATCTCAGTTGGAGTGAGGTTCTCAGTTTGGTTGAGGACTTTCTCACAAATGATGATGGCACAGGGCAGATTGGTACGACTGATCCTACAGTGATTTGGGATCCTGGCATTAGACCAATCGTTGTTTTGTTGTTGTGTGAATGGCTTCATAGGTCAGGGCAAAATATCTGTTTCAGTTTCACACGACAAATTGGTGGAGCAGCTTCCCTGAGGTTGGTTTGGGATTCAGGTATTATGATCACAGCATGCAGATACTGATTGCTTGAGGGCAAGCAATCTCTAGGAAGGGATGATTTGTAATGTCCCCTTTTCAAGGCACAATATTTTGTGCCTTATAGTTAGCCTTTTCATCATGATCTGGTGGGCTAACTGAGGTTTGGCAGGTGATCAGAGGGATGTTTGGCCTAGACGTTTTTAGTTTCAGGCCAATCGGAGCAATTTCCACAAGGTTTCCAAGGTGCTTACTATTTTTAGTAAGTCGGCAAAACTCAGTTTTCCTGGCATTTCAGTAGTGGACTTGGAGCGTCTCGCCAAGAGCTTTCCGGCAAGCTATCACACGTCTTCATCCGAGTTCTTTTGGCCCTCTGTTTTAATGCCAAAAGATCATTGAGTTAGAACCATATCTTGAAGGTGACTTTCTCATGGTGAGAAAAGGAGGAGCTATACAACAGCAAAGAAGACCAGAGGTATCCATTTTTAGAACCTATTGCTTGAGTCAAGGTAAGATTTGCAAAATGGTCATAGATTCAAGATCCTTTGACAATTTGGTTTCTTATGAAATGCTTAATAATTTGCACTTAAAGAAGTTTGCACATAGTAGACCCTATAGAGCCTCATGGGTGAGTGATGAATAAAGCCTTGTAATTAGGGAGCAGGCTTATGTAGAATTTTTTATTGGTGGGTATAAGGAGCAGGTATTGTGTGACATAGTGCCAATGACATGTTGTCATATCCTTTTAGGAAGGCCTTGGCAGTCCATGAGAAGGACAATACATGATCGATACAAGAACACTTATCGTGTGCACAAAGATGGTAAAGAGTACCTTCTTAAGCCTTTGCAAAATTGTTCATCACTTGAGTCAAGAATTATTTGTTTTGGGAGGAAAGAGCACGTTGATTTGCAGGATTCTATGAATGGGAGGGGATTAGAGGACTAAAGCATCATTGTTGGTGTTGAAAACTGATGAAAAAGACAGAGAATGCAAGATGGCAGAATGGCAGAGTAAGGTGGTTCAAAATGGAGTGGTTGTGGGCACACATTTGTGTCCTATTGATTCACCAATGCAAGGTGATAAAGATCTGTCAATGGAGGGCAGTAGCAGGGGTCATTTGGATCCAAGGTTGCAGAAGGACGGGCAGGTCAAACAATCACAAGATGAGTGTCCTAAAACACAGTCTAATGATGGTATTGATACCATGTTTCCTTTTCATGTTGCTAACAACTTGGTTGCAGCTTCAGAGAAGAAGGATGAAGAGTTGTTATCACAACAGATGCCTGGTAGAAGAGAACAAAGTTGCAGAGCTCCATCAAGAAGAATTGGAGGTGTGAAGACAAGACCCCTCATCTCTTGGGGCAAGAGCTCTTTTGTTGGTGGGGAGTATGGTGCAGGGGCACCTAGACAAGCACATGGTCACATGAAGACTCAAGGCACCTTGGAAGATGGAAGAACATCACATGAAGTCAATTGGAGTGTCTTGAAGCCAATAATGGCATTTTGTAATGTTAAATCAAATGTAATGATTCAATGTCCTATGGGTCCTGATAAGGACCCTAGGACCAAATTCATGTAATATGGCAACATGATGCCAAGTATTGTTAAAGTGATTAGATTTATAGCAAATATAAATATGGAAGTATTATAAAACAAATGCTGATTGAATATGTATAAGACATGCATTCAATTGCTGTATATGCTTATCTTTGTTCGATCCATGAATGAATATATATATGAGAGAGAGGCATGTTAATAGAGAGACATGGAGACATGTCTCTTTATTAACATGTCTCCATGAGGAGACATGTCTCTTCATACCACCTTAGAACATAGATTGCAGCTTTTCACATTATATAGTCACCAATACTTGATCAGTATGTTAAACAATAACTAACCGATACAAATAGGTAATGTTAACTGTTGGTATGACCGATATTGATCGGTGTTGTTAACATTTGATATAACCGATATTGACCAGTATTGTTAACCGATATTAGTCCGACTCTTATATATATCGATTCTTCCATGTATCGATAATCATTGTAATAATACATTTGATTATATGATATTTAATCGATCTATGATATTAGTATTATGGGAAGAGATTAAATATTATTCAATATAAATGTGTATATATCAATATATATATAATAATATTCATTATTAATATATATATATATATATGTGTGTGTTGATATGTATACATGTATATATAGTTTGATCTTTTCTCATAATATTAATAACTATTTTATCTGATCGAAGCTACAAACATCAACAAGTATGGTCAATTAAAAGTTTAAGGTGCTTAAGGATGTAGTAAGGTCACAAAATGACCAATGCCAAAGTTATAGGTCTATAGGAGTTCATTTTCATATAGTTTTAAATTCAAATTTTCAAATCCTAACGGCTAGTGCAAATTAGGAGGGAAATCATGTTTAAAGGCTTAAATGAGTTTGTAACCTTTGGGAACCGATTGGAATCGTTTGGGATGGTTGAGTAACAATCAATATAGCCTAGATGAGGCATGTGGAGGCCAGACAGTACGGAGAGAACAGTAAATGTACGGACTGTAGCATTTGCAGATAATAAAATAACAAAGTTCTGCAAATTTTCTTATGATAGATTGATTGTTTATACTTCAATGCATTTCCAATGATTTGAGGAACTTTAATAAGCACCTGTGGAAGCATTGCACATGTTTTAAGGTTTCATTTTGTTCTGATTACTCACTGAATTTGCTGCCAGACTCAGGAAGTAACATCATTTATAACAGTCCTGATTGTTTTTTAATGGTTTAATGGTCATTCCATGAATGCAAATGACTGATTCTCATGGAATGACCTTAGTGTAACATGTATGATAGTTGTCTAACCATTTAATGTGCAGAGAAGTGAATGGAAGTTTGGTGATCACCATATTTGTTTGGTTGAAGGAACACTAGTTGATGGCTAAAGTGTAACAGCAGAAGATCTGCTCGAAGGAGGGCATAATTTTATGTTCGAATCCATTAGGTGATGTCATTTTAGTGAAGAATCAACCTTTGTTTGGTTGGAATTGAGTTTGGAAGGCCAACATTGATCAGGACCTAGTTTTGAGGGATTTTTGGGAGCAATTTGGGGCTTTTATGTTTAGAGAGACCATAGAGTCTGATTGATTGCATTTTCCCTTAATTGAAGTCATTTCTCAACTCTATTGAAAGAGCCAAGGTCAGGGGTTAAGTACTTGGTAGTGTTGCTTTGCAAAGTGGGGTAATTGAGCCCTTAAAACAGTCACAATTGGTCAGATGAGAGATTCGTTCCAAAACAACTGATACTGAGTCTTTGGTATGTGATGGAGAAGCCAAATGGGTATCAAAATCCCTAGTTTGTTTTAGGAGTCTTTTGAAAAGTTTTTGTAAGAAGTCTGAAAAACAGTCACTATAGTCCTAATAGAGAATTAAGCCTTTTAGGACAGTATTTGGAGTTTGCTTATGAGTTGGACACTTGGATTGGGAGTGGTCTATCCTGGTTGGATTGGGTAAGTAGAGACCCTAAGAGCCATTGTAGGCCTTTGGGAAGGTTGAGATCATAAGTTGACACTTTCAAGCCAGTTGTTGCATTGAGGAACATTGTGGATTGACACAATTTTAGTGCATTTCGAGAAGTTAGTCACAAAAGTTTGAGATGCCCCATTGCTCTGCATCGCTGCGGGTGGTGGAAGTGTTGGGAGTGAAACAAGAGATGAATCAAACAAATTTGAAATCCCTTCAGCTGTCCTGAAAGAGTTTGCACAAGGCCATTTTAACCCTAAGAAACCCCTACATTGCCTTGTTCATCCAATAGATGTCAAAGAGAAAAATTCAGGTGGAAGTAGGATATATAAATGTCATATATGCGAAGGTGAAATTAAAGAGAGCTACACCCGGGTGTGGTCTCATTTCTTGGGTGTTATGGGCAAAGGAGTTAAATATTGTAGAAAACTAGAGGAGGATTCAAAATTAGAGTGTTATAGATTACACATGGAGGCTGAATACAAGTCTAAAGGTCTGCCCTTTGTTATACCTTCACCCTCACAGCCATCTACTCATAGTCTTCACTCTAGTGGTAGTGCTTTTCCTAATGTGGGAACCAAAAAAATGAAAAAGGAAAGAGGAAGGCTAGTGATAGTGGGCAGCCAAAGGTCGGTTACGGATTTGTTCAATGCACAAGCACTAGAAATGTTAGTGTTCCATTGCTGATTTCTTTTTTGCCCATGCCATCCCATTTCATGTGGCCCGTTCTCCATTCTTCAAGAAAATGTTAAGAGAGGTAGGTACAGTAGGTCCCTCTTTTGTTTCCCCTGGAGATCATAAACTACGCACTACCCTCTTTGATAAAGCATATTCCAAGGTGTTGGTGATGGAGGGTATGAGGCGTACTTGGATGAAGACTGGTTGTTCCATTGTGATGGATGGGTGGACCAGTATTAGACATCGGCCACTCATCAACATCGTTGTCACATCCGAAGCTGGCTCTTATTTTCTTAGAGTTGTTGATTGTTTAGGGAAACGCAACAATGCAGATTTTCAGTTTTTCATTCTAAGAGACGCCATAGAGGAGGTTGGGCCCTCAAATGTGGTTCAAGTGATTACTGATTCAGCACATGTGTGCAAATTGGATGGTATGATGGTGGAGGGTACTTACAAGTACATTTTTTGGACTCCATGTTGTGTTCATGCATTGAACAATGCATTAAAGGACATGGGGAAATTGTTTTGGGTAAAAGAAGTGGTGACACAAGGTAGAGAGATTCAAATGTTCATTTGAAACCACCACACCTCACTTGCTCACTTCAGGACGTTTTCAAAGAAGGAATTTCTCAAACTTGTAGAGACAAGATATGCCAGCTACTACAATTTGCTAGAGAGGATGGTTGAGGTGCATGAGGCTCTACAATAGATGGTAGTGAATTCAGAGTGGAATAAAAGGCCTACTGCAAACACTACTGAAGGAAAAGCCATCAAACAGAGGATACTTGATGACAATTGGTGGTCCACTGTGAGGTAAGACATTGTTGATTCTCATTTTCATTTGAAAATCATAAATTTCTTTCAGATTTCTAAATATCTGATTTTAAATTAAAAAGTTCTGATTTTTAGTCATTTAATTGAAAAAATCAGACTTTGACATTTTGTTCTTTTTCTCATTGGAGATATATTTGCTCCATCATCTCTCCTATTGTAGATGTCATAAGATATGCTGATACAGACTCTACTAACCTCGGAGAGATATATGAGACTATGGACAGCATGCTTCAGAAGATGAAGCAAATAATTTTGGCTGATGATAATGATTTGGTCTTATATGAGTACATTAAGCCAATTTTCTAGCGGAGGTGGAATGCTATGAATACTCCACTTCACATGGCAGCTTATGGACTAAATCCAAAATGGTATGAGCCTAGGCCTAGAAGGTGTGCTCCTAGTGAGGATGATGAGGTGAGACGTGGGATTATGAAGGCCCTTCAAAAGATGTATTCAGATAAGGAATCTGGCACACTTTGTGAGCAATGGGTCGCCTTGACAAACCTTGATGGTCCAAACTTTGGCACACCAGAGGCAAAGATAGATAGAGCAGTAATGGCACAAAAAAGCCCAGTTGGATGGTGGTAATGGCATGGGTCAGATGCACCACAGTTGAAGTTGTTTGCAATTAGTCTCCTCTCACAGGTCGCTAGTTCCTCTGTTGCAGAGAGGAATTGGTCTACATATAGCTTTATCCACTTCGTGAAGAGGAATAGGCTTACCTCTAAATGAGCGGAAAAGTTAGTATTGACATACCCCAACTTTACGGTGGGATCTTGATCTCGAGGACGCTACCCAGGTTGACGAGGACAAGACACCGCTAGGATTGCTTGGCATTGTGTTGGATAATGCAACCTTTGCAGCTGAGGATGACAGTGATAGTGACATTGATATAGATCAAGATTAGGGGCAGCTGTCATACTATCTTTGTTTTCATTTTGACTTTGATGTTTCAGACTTGAGTGTTTTACTTTTGACATTATATGAATCATTGATAGTTGATACGTTTATGGAACGATAATTGTTGATATTTATAGCTCCGATCAGATAAATATATTGATTTTACAAGGATAGCGATATATATATTCATACCAATATATAGATAATAATAATAGATATCATCATTATATATATATATATATATATATATATATATATATATTAAATATCTCATTATAATAATGATAATGAATATCAATATATATATATATATATTGATATTCATTATCATTATTATAATGAGATATTTAATAATAATGATTATCATCATATCATAACTATTTAGATCGAATAAACAAATGCATATTATAAATAACGATTCATAAAAGAATCGAACAGATTCCATTTATTAACTATCGATTGCATTGGCTATCGATTTTATTAACTATCGATTACATTACCTATCGATTATATTGGCTATCGGTTTATATTGGTTATCGTCTTATATAAACTGCCGATTATTAATTGAGAGACCCCGATTGATGATTCGGGACTGAGCAAACATATGGTAGTGACGAAAGGTCACACCTATGATAGGCGTGACTCCTTGAGGAGTCACGCCTATCATAGACGTGACTACTCATGCATGCTGCCTCAATATAAATATGTCATTGCAAAGGAATGTATTCAAGGAATGGCACAAAAATCGACAAGTGACAAGAAATTGATTAAGTATTCTGAATACCGAAGACATAGAATAGTTTCCAGCAAATAAAAATAAAGATATACTTCAGATTCAAATCAAGGTATAGAATTACAATTTATATTCATTGATCTATTACTTATAGATTATATTATATATAGGTTCAGTTCGCATTTACATGGTATCAGAGCCAAGTTAGGAAGGATCCTAGCAGCAATTGAACTTGAGAAATTCAGATTTAATCTAAAGAACATTACATTCCTCTATGGCAACTGTAATCCGATTCGAAGATAGGCTAGAAGGAGGAAATAACTTCTCATCATGGAAGTTCAGGATTATGATGATATTAAAAGAAAATAAAGTTGAGTCATTTGTGAAAGAAAATAAAGCAAAACCGGAAAATGATCCTAAGAAAACGGCATGGATTGAAAGAAATGAAAAGGCCATCAAAATCATAGTTGATGGAGTTAGAGATCATATCGTGCAAATTTAGACAAAACATGAGACTGCATATCATATGTTTAAGTCACTTGAAAGTGCATACGAAATAAATAATTCCAGCAGGACTTTGGCTCTAAAGAGAGAAATCAATCATATAAGTATGGATAAAGGAGAATCTATCAACGCATACTTTATGAGAATATCTACACTAAGGGATCAACTATCAACACTTGGATACGATTGAAAGTAAGGAGCTAACACTTATTGCCCTAGATGGTCTACCAAATTCCTGGGAGACATTTGTTCAAGGCATTAGTGCAAGGTCTAAATTTCCAAAATTTGACCGGCTAAGATCAGACTATCTTCAAGAGGAATCAAGACAGAAAAAGAAAGGATTCAATCAGAAGAATATAGATGAAGATCTTCATGTCTTGAATACAAATTCTCACAAGAAAGGAAAGAAGAAACACTTCAAAAAGAGGAAAAGCTACCATGAGAAGGGTTCATCCAAGAAAGATGTTTCTCACATCCAATGTTTCAGATGCAACCAGTATGGGCACTATGCAGTCAGATGTTCTGATAGAACCAAGCAACAAGCATCATATGCCAAAGTAAGAAAGTCCAAAATAGAGCATGAATCCGAGAAATATGTATTCTACTCTGCACTTTCAAATCATGTATCAAATAAATCCAACACTTGGGTTATAGATAGTGCTTCATCAAGACACATCACGGGGTTCAGGGAACTCCTAGACTCCATGGTAGAAGAAACTGATGAGGAAGTGACAATTGGAGATGACTCTACACATCCAGTCAAAGGTGTTGGAACTTGCACTATCAAATTAAAGTTCGGCATCTCTATTCAACTCACTGAACTATTGTTTGTTCCAGGCATTAAAAGGAACTTGGTCTCCATATCTGCACTTGAAGATAATGGATATAGGGTAACCTTAATGGATAGTAAAGTGTTGGCATGGCCAAAGAACTCTACTATTAAGAAAGCTCAAACCATAGGTCATAGACAAGGTTATTTGTATGAGTTATGTACTGAACCAAATCTAGCCCTAATTCATGAAATTGCAGACTCTAATGAAATATGGCATAGAAGATTAGGAAACCTCAATTTTCGTGCCCTATCTTCCATGGAAAGACTAGTCACAAGTTTACCCAAACTCAAACAATACCATTCAAGGGCATGCAAGGGGTGCGCCTTAGGGAAGAACACTAAGGGGTCTTTTCAAAATAGCTCTAGATAAACAAATGATGTATTAGAATTAGTCCACTCAGATTTATGTGGACCCATGTCTACACATTCCTTAGGTGGGTTTCCATACTATGTACTCTTTGTTGATGACTTCTCCAGAAAGACCTGGATCTATTTCCTTAAATGTAAAGAATCACAGGAGACCCTTAAAAGATTTAAGGAATTCAAATCCCTTACTGAAAACTCTTCTGGAAGAAAAATAAAAACCTTAAAGGATAGATAATGGGAGGGAATATACATCAGATATCTTTAAAGAATTTTGTAAAAATGTTGGGATTAAGAGGGAGTTCACTGTACCCTATAACCCTCAACAAAATGGAGTTGCTAAAAGGAAAAATGGAACCATTGTAGAAGCTGCTAGGGCTATGTTACTTGATCAAAATATGGAGACATCACTTTGGTCAAAAGCCTCTAGTAATGTTGTTTACATACAGAACAAATGTCCTCACTCCCATATTGACGAAAAAACTCTTGAAGAAGCTTTCACTGGTATAAAACCAGACATCAGTCACTTGAGGATATTTGGTTGTCATGTTTACATTCATGTGCCCAAAGAGCAAAGAACTAAACTAGAACCTTCTGGGAGAAAAGGTATTTTGTAGGCTATAGTGAAACCTCAAAAGCTTACAGAATATATGTACCTGGTCAGAGACAGATTAAACTAAGCAAAGATGTGATTTTTGAGGAAGACATAGCTTTTAAAAGAGCCAAAAAATCTATTGAGTCAGAAATACAAACTTCCACCATAGACATAGAAGAGGATCCTACTCCTGAGATTCAGAGGGAGTATCCTAAGGAAGACATAAATGAAGAACAAATAACATCATTGGAAAATCCTAAGAACAGACCACTCTGGGCTACTAAAACAATGGAAGAAGCAAGAATTTATGTTGCTCCATCAGGGACTTTCAAAGAAAGTAAAAGACCTAAAGAGATTCTCTAGTTATGTAGCTTTGAAGAGTGAATTCATCAAATCAAAACCTACTAATGTTATAGAAGCTCTCTAGCACCAAGTATGGAAGGATGCCATGACAGAGTAGTATAAATCCATCTTGAAGAATGATGTGTGGGAGATAGTACCTAGGTCAAAAGAGAAATCTATTGTTTCTTCCAAATGGCTATTTAAAATCAAACATGTTGCAGATGGCAGTATAGAAAAACACAAAGCAAGATTTGTAGCCAGAGGATTTTCACAGAAAGAAGGAATTGACTATGAAGAAACCTTTGCTCCAGTTGCTCGGTATACCTCAGTCAGAGCAGTTCTAGCCATTGCAGCAGCCAAAGGATGGAAAGTCCATCAGATGGATGTGAAAACTACTTTCTTAAATGGAACCATTGAAGAAGAGGTCTACTTAGAGCAACCTGAAGGATTTGAGATTCACAATGCAGAATCACATGTGTAAATTAAAGAAAGCCCTATATGGACTTAAACAGGCTCCCAGAGCCTGGTATGAAAGAATTCACAGTTGACTCATGAGATTAGGCTTCTCAAAGAATGATGCAGACCCAAATCTCTACTTCAAACAAAGCAAAGGTGATATGTTAATATTGATATTATATGTTGATGATCTGTCGATTACAGGAGAAGATCACCTAATTGGTCAGTGTAAGAAAGATCTAGCCTTTGAATTTAATATGGACTTAGGTCTACTACACTACTTCCTTGGACTTGAAGTCTGGTAGAAATCAGATAGCATTGTTCTGAACCAAGGGAAGTACACCATTGATATATCGAAGAGATTTGGTATGATGAACTGCAAACCTATGTCATCCCCATGGAAACAAATCTTCATAAATTAAAGGAAGCAGCAGTAGATTCTCAGTCAGCAGATCCCACTCTCTATAGGCAGATGATTGGATCTTTGATGTATTTGGCCAATACCAGACCCGATATCTGCTATGTTGTAAATGCCTTGAGTCAATTTATGTGTGAGCCCAAGGAGATACATCTTGTGGCTGTGAAGCATATAATGAGATATCTTCAGATACTCTCAATTATGGCCTAAGATATGAAAAGGTTGACTTAGATCTTCATGGATTCACAGATTCAGACTGAGCTGGAAGTGTGACTGACCTGAAGAGCACCTCCGGATGTTTCTTTAGTTAAGGATTAGCTATGATATCGTGGATCAGCAGAAAACAGTCCTCAGTAGCTCAAAATTCTATAGAAGCCTGTTGGCTAAATATTTTGCAAGTCACTAAGACTACAACTTGCAAAACGTGTGTTTTAGGCAGCAGTATGTGAGATTTCTCTCTCCTCTCAGCAATAGGGGAGGCTCCCTTCTTACCGCAGGTGGCTTCAAGTAGAACTGAACTGTAACACATACAGTTCACCTTGCAACAGTAATACCGGTGACTCAATGATTGACTTAAGAACAATCAAACGAGGCAGCAGTTGATTTATCTAAAGGTGAAGTGATACAATGAGCTCAAAGTCTCCTGTCCTCACCTCAAATAAGTATTCTAATCTATTGTCCAATACTAAAGCCCAAAGTCTTCAGTCCTTGGATTATATCAGCCACTAGTTTCTATAGTAAC
>MU223851.1:237529-258362 GCA_018584345.1 Thuja plicata
CGAAAACAACCCGCCCGGCTAAGAGAAGGAAAGGCAATGACAGGGAAACCCGACAAAGATAGCCTACCTAAGAAAGACTTAGACCTAGACTCAGACTGACCATATGACTCCAAGAATGCCAAAAAAAAGGGGTGACTGAAAGTCAGACAACAAGGTCTAGTGGCAGTAAGATAAATGAGGCTGCCCACCAGTTGTCGAAATAAGGATTCATCCATAGCAGGTGAAGCGGACTGGGCTGATAATTTGAGCGCTGGTTCCATAGGAGTGGAAGCAGGCTTGCAATCCTGCATTCTGAACCTGTCCACAAGATCTTTTGCATACTTGGACTGAGAAAGGAAGATACTGTGCTCAGTCTGCCAAACCTCAAGGCCGAGGCAGTACTGCAGAAGTCCCAAATCTGTCATATCAAAGGTGCTACATAAGTCTTGTTTGATTTTAGTGATTAAATGTTCTGAACTGCCAGTAATGATTAAATCATCCACATAGACAACTATAAACAATACAACAGCACCAACATGTTTGATATACAAATTCGGATCCGATGGACACTGCTGAAAACCCTGATCGGTTAAGTATTTATCAATTTTCATATACCAAGCCCGAGGAGCTTGTTTCAGACCATAGAGGGCTTTGACAAGTTTACAAACTTTGTGTTCTTGACCAACATCCTGAAATCCAAGGGGTTGCGTCATGTAGACCTCTTCCTGTAAGTCACCATTCAAAAAAGCACTCTTGACATCCATTTGATGGACTTTCCAACCTAGCTGAGCTGCTAAGGCAAGAACAAGTCGAACAGTACTCATTTTTGCGGTAGGAGCAAAAGTCTCCTCATAGTCAATGCCTTCCTTCTGTGAGAATCCACGAGCAACAAGACGAGCCTTATATTTGTCTAAAGAGCCATCAGCTTTGTATTTCACCTTGTACACCCATTTGCAGCTAATGGGCTTCTTCCCTGGACGAAGATCAGAAAGAGCCCAAGTGTGATTTTTCTGGAGACTTTGGAACTCTGCTTCCATAGCCTACTCCCACTCAGGGATACCTTTAGCCTCAGAATAATTCTAGGGCTCATAGACACTATGAATGTTAGCCATAAGGGCAAAATTAACGGTAGGTTGTTGTTTGCTCTTATTTCTAGAGGTTATACCCTTAATGAGCTCATCATCCCTGAGATCACTAATAGTTTTAGCCCACCATTTAGGCCGAAGAGTAGAACCAATGTCTGGAGGGGCTGGAATGGGCTCAGAGTCAGCAACAGGATCAGGAAGAGGATTAGGTTCCGAAGCCTCAACAGGATCAGCAACAGAAGCCTCATGGCGAGCATTATCTGCATCATCCCTCCCATCAGGTGGAGCTAAAGGGAGAGGAACATTAGGAGGCGGATCCTCAGAACGTTGCCCAGAAGACAAAAAAGGTCCTTGAGTTTCATCAAAAACAACATCACGACTAAAGATAAGTCGACCAGTGTCAACATCTATCAGTTTGTAGGCCTTGTGATTATCATTGTACCCTGTCATCATGAGTCTCGGACTCTTAGCATCCAACTTCGAGCGCTTAGCATCGGGAATCCAGACATATGCAAGGGAACCAAAAATCTTTAGATGACTGATCTTGGGCTTACAACCAGACCAAACCTCTCCTGGAGTCTTTCCTTTAACAGCTTGAGTAGGAGAACGGTTTAGGAGGTAGACAGCCGTAAATACTGCTTCTGCCCAATACTTATTAGGGACACTCCTGTGTTGTAACATAGACCGAGTCATCTCAACAATTGTGTGATTGCGACACTCAACAACACTATTTTGCTGAGGAGTGTGAGGTGTAGTGAGCTGTCGTTTGATGCCATGGGTGGCACAAAAGTCGAAGAAAGCATTGGAACAAAATTCTCCACCGTTATCTGTTCTAAGAGAAATGATACTACAACCGGACTCGTTTTCAACCAAAGATTTAAACTTCTGAAAGGTACTAAATGCATATATTTTTGTCTAACAAAGTACACCCACATCTTTCTACTGAAATCATCAACAATGAGCAGAAAATATTTGCAACCAGTAACTGAAGATGTATTCATAGGACCACAAATATCAGCATGAAGTAAATGAAGTACCTTAGATGCATGCCAAGAATCTCCATTATTGAACGGAGTCCGATGTTGTTTGCCAACTTGACAAGCGTCGCACACTCTGAGATGCTGTGTCTGAATATCAGGTAGACCAGAAACAAGTCCCTCCCAGGACAACTAAGAGAGATACTGGATGTTGAGATGTTCATATCGCTGATGCCACAAGGTGCTGAGGAATGAAGTACGTGCTGTCATAGCTATCTCAGGAGAGCCACCGGTGTTAGTAAGCCGATAAAGACCATGATCCTCTAGACTAGTAGAAACAGTAAGATGAGTCTCTCGATCAATAATGGAGCATAGGTGAGCATTGAACACCACATCCAATTGGAGAGAGTTCCTCATGATCTGACTCACAGATAACAAATTGAGTGTCATACTAGGAACGTAGCACACATTGAGAAAGATCAGCTTCCTCCCACCAGACTGTATCTGAACATTTCCTCGACCAACAATTTTATACTCCTCTCCTCCGCCAAACACAACTGTATCACTGTAGGGAGAGAAATCTGTAAACCAGTCACGCCGATGAGAAAAGTGACATGAAGCCCCAAAGTCGATGTACCAAGCAGAAGATCTAGCTAGATCTGAAGGGCTTTGAGCCATAAAAGCATAAAAAACAGACTCCTGCTTAGACTGTTCAGCAACATTTGCCTGCTAATGAGACCCTCCCTGCTTACTTTGTTCAGAAGCAATTCTCTGACGGCAATCTTTCTTCATATGGCCGTACTTACAACAATAGTGACACTGTACAATTTTTGGCTGAAAATTCCCTGAGGGTTGGTATAAACTTCCCTGTTGTGATGGCTGAGATGGCAGAAATTTAGCTCCAAAGGCTTGTTCTGAAGAGGATGAGATAGCACGACTTCCAGACTGTTGTTTCCAGCGATCTTGTTGTAGAAGTTTGTTGCATAAATCAGGAAACTTCAAATCAACATTCGTAGACGTAATGTTGACAGTTTCAACAAAGTGCTCGTAAGATTGTGGTAGACTTTTGAGAGTGATGACTACCATGTCTTCTTCCTCCATTTTCCGACCAATAGCCTCAAGTTGGTCTTGAATGTCCTTAATCTTTATAAGATGGTCCTGTAAAGACAAACTTTCATCCATCATGATGGAAAACAACTGATTCTTTAAGAAGAATGCCCTACTTTTATCGGAGGTTTCATGTAGCTCCTTCAGATGCTTCCAAATATCAGCGGCTGTCTTTCCAAAGGGAATCTGAGGCAACTGATCATCTGTAACACACAGCTTTAGAAGCATGACAACTTCTCTGTTTCGATCATCAAACTTGTCCTGATCAATGCCTGTTGTGGTGGGACGCGTTTCTGTGCCCAAAACCAGTGCATCTAGGCAACAATACTCAAATATGGTCAACATACGCTGCTTCCAGGTATTATAATTACTGCCATTAAACTGTTGATTTCCCTCCAATATCAGATTGGTCAAAGATGCCATATGTACGTACACTTTAAGACTAAAGTTCACCGGGCACGGATTTCAAAGCAAATATCTAGCTAACCCAGAAAAATCCGACAAATACCTAGAAATGCGGACAGAAAACCCAGAAAGAATCTGAAGTCAAAATGCAAATCCGCTGGCTCAAAAATTGAGGCACGGAAAACGATGCACCAAGAAAAATTTGAAGTCGACCCAGTTGAAGACTTGAAAAACCCACCAAGAATCTACAAGTAGATTTCGAAGACGGCAAAGTATCTGAGAGTTTCAAAGGAAACCCTAGTCGCTGAAAGAAAAAAATTGCAGAAATAGAAGACACAAATGGCAGTCAAAGAAAACGACCTAGGTTAAAACCGCAGGCTGAGAGATCATTTGCTGAGATTTCGTTTGCAAAAAAAACGAGAAGTATATGCAAAGCCATTTTTTTCTTTAAAAAACGCGGAGATCTGGGCGCGAGCAGATAGGCAAGCGACCAAGGAGAGGTCGTGTAGCACATGCACCAGCAGAAATGAGCCACGAGCCTTCTTGAAATGGGCCGAAAATGCAGAAGGCGCTAGCATAGGAGGACTGCAGACGAAGCAAAGCGACCTCCTTTGCTGAGCGACGTAAGAAAAAGTCACGGTTTTACACAGACGTTTTTTCCACAGAAAAAAACGCGATTTTCTTTAAAGAAAACAAACGATTTCGAAAACAAAGCAGAGAAATAATTTCGCAAGTGAAATTATTACTTTTTCAAAATAAGAACACCTAGCTCTGATACCATAAAACTAGATGCGAGAGCAAATAAGATTTTACTGTATTACATAATTTTTACAATGAGCAAAGACGCTCATATATACAACACAGTATTTACAAAATAGCAACTATCTAATATTAAACTGCTACAGTCAGAATAGAAAGAGTCTAATATTAGAATGCTATACAGAATGGAATCTAATCTTGAGCATTAAAACGGAAATAGGCAAATTATTCTAATAATTGAATACTCCAATATATGTGAAGTATATATCTGAATGTTCTAATGTATATATATTCTACGGTATATTTATGAATGATCCAATATAATCAATTATAAGAATAATCTATATTTAGATATATTACATATATCTACTAGTAATAATAAACTTAGAAATTATATATCAGTTATGTTATATATGTATTTATTTATATTTTCGTAATATAAAATATTAATATATACTTGGCCAATTCCTTACCCATTAATTATTGTTAAGGGGATAGGGAGTTTATGTAGAAAGAAGTAAATTCGGTCACATGATGGGAAGGTCCCGAGATAGGTAGAACCTTGAGGGAGCCCGCTTGCAGACTGTGTCAAGCTTCCTAGCATAGTAAATCTACCATCTTTCTTATGGTTAGTGATTAGGAGTGAAGTAAGGAAACAGGGCTTAAATATCTATTATGAATTTGTGATTGTTCTTAATATAATTTGATTTTAATGCCTAATGTGATATATTAATCATTGGGAATCGACATTCTCCTAGTAGTGAATGTTACAAGTTGTCATTCCCAAGTGCAATCCAAACCCTAATTGGGAATTTTAGGACAAATTAAGGTCCGGGTTGGGGACATTATGGGCAACAAAAATATGGTGTTTGACCTCAATGGAAATTATCCATTTACAAATTGGATTGTAGGGGATGTGGAGCCCATGTTTACTGCATATGATATAGCTGATATGTAAATGAAGGTGGCAAACCCAGCAGCAAATGAAGAAGTTGAAAGCAAGGCATCAATAGGGTTTCCGTCAGATGAACACCATATGCCTAAAGCTCCTATTGAGGATGTTATGGTTCCTTGACAAGAAGCATTACCAATTTGAGGGCACCCAGACAGCCACTTAGAAGCTTTAGTAATAGAAAAAAATTGCAATTTTGATCATATGACATATAACATAAATGATAAAACACTGTAATGTGTACTGAACTTGTTTTTCAATCTATAAATGAAGGAAACCCACTTATGAGTTCTCTAAATTCAGTTTTATCATTATGCATGTTTTTGTAAATTATTTTGCAAATCAATGAGTTTTTTAACACAAAACATTTTGCCGAGACAAATAATGGGTCTGCCAAGTTTTTGCCCAGTTTCTTTTGTTTAACTATGTTCCAAATTGTAATATCAAGAGCCTTTTGTAGATACTTTTGCTCTTTCCCATATAAAATTGTCATATTGACAAAACAAAAATAAGAGCTGTTAATTGTGGTATCTTAGTGCTTATTCCCAATAACGCAAAGAATACGAGTGCCGTTTAGATCAATTTGTTTCATGCATATTGTATTTCACCTTTTTGAATAGATTTAGATAATGTTCTTGCAACTGCTGATTACCACTGTACTTGGCTGCAACTGCTCCTAATGCATATACACCAGCTTGTCCACAAATAAATGTTACATATCTGCAAACAGCATAGTCACATTCAGATATTAGATACAAACCATAGCCTAGATATTGGCATTTTCACTTTACATTTATTTCACCCCATGTTTTAACAACGTTGTCAGTTTAGAATGCTTAAAAATAATATACTAGTACAAACATACTCTCTCATGCCTCGTGCAGCAGTAACACAGGATTCAATAATCTGTGTGCAAAGAGACAAGTCATCTGGGTTTTCCGTCACCTCATAAGCTTTGAAACACAAATATGCAGTTCCAAGAGAGCCTGTATACAGGCTGAAATCCCTTACAATACCCTGAGATTTAGTCCATGTTTCTCTCACAATCTGCACATGCCATAGAGAGGTTCAAACTTTTTCTGGGATGAAAGAAGCCACGCGTACTACACACAAAGCTTTACAATGACAAAACAAATATTGTACAATATTACAGATGGAATAGTGGAATGATATGAGTTTCTTGCACCAAAGAGTGATAAAAGAAAAAGTAAACAACATTTTAGTGGAATTGTTTAATTGAAAGCCTTTATTAACCAAATTCCTTCAATAAGAACACTTTAGAATTTTTGAACATGATTTAAACATTGTAACTTTACATAACAATTCTTTATATTTTGTAATTCTTCACTAATTGTGCTTCCTCGTTAAAAGCATGGGCTTTAAAAAAATTATTCATAGCAAGATTCTTTTATTAGCAAGACAATTCACTTGCAATAATGATAACCAATCATACTTACCTACAGAGAAGATATGTCTTGGGTACAACAGATGAGGCCCAAGACAAGAACATTATCTTCAAAAAACATAATATTGGCTCCTTAAAGATAGCTACAATGCATGCATACGTACCCACATGCACACATCCACACGTGCATGCGGACAATTTATTAGGATTCAATTACTTAGTTGTGAGTCAATCTTTATCAATCCATATTTTATAAGTAATAATTCACAAGAACCTACCTCTCATTACCATAAATGGTCCACCTGGCATAAGGGTAAAGCATCATAATTTCCAAAGAGGACAAAAATGCTAGTGCTACTGCAATGCAAGCAAACATAAACATTGTGTTTCCCCCACAATTAAGCCCACTTAGCTTCCTGTACTATTTACTTGTGCCTAAATGGTAAAGGATTGTGATGTCCCCTTTCTGAAACAGAATCTAATAATAATAAATTTCAAGTTCACATTTCCACATTGGATGCCACTTTGGGGATTTAAACCTGGATCTCTACAATGAGAACCTAAAGAATTAACCAATTGAGCTGAATCTCTTTGATTACATTAGTGTTAGTGTTTGCAGATGATATATAGTTTATTAGCACAAGTTACCATCATGAAGAACTCACATTTCAATCAATTGATTAGAATCAATTCATGTAGGAATATTAAACAGTCCCTCTTTGAACTTTGATAAGATAATTTTGTACTAAACAAAACCTCTATCCAGAAACTAGAAAATTAGCAGTCTAATAATGCACTTCTTTGGTCCTTCATCTTTTATAAACCAAATATTTTTCAAAGGGAACTTATAATAGACATATAGAGACAATAAGAAAGCTCATTCTAAGTTCCATAATGTCTAATAACATCCCCATATGTGTTTGTGAAAGGGGTAGCATTTCTAATATAAAAGATCACTACCATATATCAATTGATATCTTGTAGTATGACTAAAAAATTGTTTTAGGGCATGAGATGGGAATCTCGCATACATTTGGCACTCTTCTGATATGATAGTCCATACATCCACTAGTTTGTCATGTTTGAGGCCCTTCAATGTGCTATATAGTAGAAATCAGAGATAGTGGATCCAAAGGTCCACAAAACAAAAAAGTTCAATGACAAAGTTTGGGCAATATATCTCTGAGTTCAAGAGAAGCTAAAGGAGACACAAGCCAAATACAAAAAGTGACATGGTCAACATCAAGTAGAGCACAAATTTAAAATGGCGATCATGTTTAGTTGTAAATGTGAAAGGACAGACTTCGAGGAGAAGCTAGGAAGTTCTGATCCTTAAGAAATAACCCTTTCCAAATTATAGAACAATCAGACAACAATACCTTTTGCTTGAAATTTGCCACCATACATTAAGATGCACTCCATGATTAACGTGGACAATCTCTATTTGTTTAAGCCTTCAAGGCTAGATGAAGAGAAAGATCTATCCTTGCCTCCAATTAATGATTTAGTTCCGAGCAGCCAAGAGGAGCTAGAGCTGATGTGGTAAATGACAAGAAAGAGAGGACAAAGAGAGGAGTAAAAGAAAACTGGTTAATTGGGTTGTGGAAATTGCTTCAAAGCAAGGTAAAATGGAATCTGAAGGACAATGTATGAGAAATATTTTCTCGCTGGGTAAGCCCCTAATATTTTCGGGACCATAAGCATCCTTGGCAAGGAGATGGATCCAAAAACGAAGTTGAGAAAACATGACCAAGGGATCAATTGTCACCACTTTCAGTCAAGAGTTGCTACAAGACATTAAGTTGCTTGAAAAACATTGCCACGGTTTCGAAGCCAAAAGAATAGTCCTCAATGTAGAAGCTAGCTTTGGGGTCATCTAGAACATCTCAAATACATCGATGATCACAGGAATAGGAGTTTAAAATGACTTGAATTCAGTTGGTGATGAAAACACCGTTCACTAAATTTCAGATAATTGCAAGGACTCCAATTTGATCTATACAAAGCTACTTCAATTGTATCGTTGTTTATAGATGAAGTATTTTGGCTCATGCTAATTAGCAATAATCCATCAGCAAGTTTTTCTAGATCTCATGTAGTAAAGCCTTTGGCAGTTAATCCAAATTCATCATAGCAATTCCACTTTTTTCCAAGCAGAGCCCTTCGTTACATAAAATCAAAGAAATTTATTTTTCTCAATGTGTGGCAGACAACTTTTTAGTGTTGATAAAAGTATCAGACCTTCAATTACTATGAGTGAACTCGACCAATTTATAACAACAATATTTTGTTTGATGGTGGTTTATTTTACACCATCAGTCACATTATATGGATTTCAATAATCCAATAAGGAAGAAGTAATCATTCAATTCAAGAATACTTGAAATCCATATGATGCAAGGAGAACTCATTTTTGAGAATTTGAGTGCAAACACAAATTGTATAACTCTTCTTCCAAAATACTCTAGAGGGTTAGGATCCTATACTCAAATTGTACAATTACTTATGAAGTTTATCATAATGTGCTTTCTCATATGCATGCTTTGGCCTGCCTGACCAGCCAAGAGACCTAAGGATATTTTCATGCTCAAGGTACAATTTTTCAGCTGAAGATGTATGCTCAAATCAGTTCCTGATAGTTGGCTTATTTTTATTCTTTTCATTTCTTCCATTATCAACCATAGATCATTAAAATCTACGACATAGGTAAAAGATTCTTGTTTTTCTAATTGTCAGTCCATCATAATTGTCATGGCATGATCCACTTCAACTAGAAACAAAATGAATTTTTCAAACATATATCTTTTCCTCTCTACAATCTAAACAAAATTGAAAATAATTTGTTTCTCTATCGCTATACAAAATCATTCCAACATCTGTACTATTTATATTATTCCTCTTTACAACATTATTTGTTCATTTCTTGAAATAAGGAGTTTTTATGTTTCCTTATCGTGGACGTCGTTTGAAAATAGTAGTCACCTCAAAACTTGACCAGGACTAAGAAAACACCCAAAATGAAAAGAATCAAACAACCTAGTAAAAAAAATCTAAACCTTCTTAATATCATGTCCATCAATAAGAAAAACAAAGCTTACATTTTCATTATGAACTTCAAAGTGCCAATAAATTCAATATGTTCATATTGCTAGAAGAGCCAAGGGATTAAGAGATAAGTACTATTGCAATTAATTGAAATGTGTTTGGATAATATCCTTTTTTGGTTGGATATGGTGCTTTCCAATCTTGAAGCCAAAGAATTAGTCAACCATAGGCATATCCCGGTCAATAATTGTATAGTAGACATACCAGGTTATCATTGCACACCCCAAGATTTTTATTTTTCTCCATAAAACACAATTAGATTTGCAAAAGATTATATTGATTTTAAAAAGTTTACATTGTTGCCCAATCACAGCCGGCATATACAAAAAATTACAGCGCCGAGAAAAATGCCCTAGACCACCATGATTCCAATTGATCCTAGAGGTCTGAGATAAACATCATCGCCTAGAGCAAAGCCAAAAAAAACTACATTACCCAACAAAGAACGAAAGCCCCAAACAAAAAAAGTATGTATACAATCCTAAGGCAGTGTAAGCCCAAAACAACGAAAGCGCTAGCCTTGAAGTGAAATCTTCTAAACAATTAGATGGCAAATATTACTTTAGATGTTGACAAATTAATACAGTTGCCACCGTAGTAGGACCAGATATGAATTGTCCTATCAAAACTAGCTTATATATCTAGTTGAGCCCTCATAGAAAAAAGTTATATTTTGTCCGTCGCCTTGTTTGCTAAAATATTAGCCTCATCATTGCCTTATCGATAGATATGATTGACAGTGTATGAGTCAAAATTTTGTAGAAGCTCGTGTTATCTCAAGAAGGCCCCACAGTTTCCAATTACGTCTAGACCCTTTCTTAAGAGCACTAATGACCAAAGTGAAGTCTCCTTTCAATTGCAAATATTTGATTGCCAAATCTTTGGCAATGTTGAGACCATGGTTGACAAACAAAAACTGTCTCATTGTTCATACCTTTAGGAAGCAATTTAGAAGAGCTTGAATCATGAAGCCACCTGAATCCCTGATTATACAACCCACGCCATAGGGACCGAAGTTACCCCTTGAAGCCGCATCAAAATTTAGCTTAAGCCAGCCATACTTAGGACGAGACCATGCAACTTGAGCTCGTGCCAACTAGGAGGCCAAGCCCCCAACCTATACCACGAAGGACTTCTCAACCCCTGCAAGTTGAATCTCATCTTGGCATTTCATTCCATGGAAGAAAGATGCTTAGGTGTCAGCTGAGAGACACTGTTATTCACAACTTCCACAATAGCTGCCTCAATTTTGTTCTACAGAGACCAAAGGCCCATCCCCCTATCCTGAAATGTCCTTTTATTTCTCTCCTTCCGAAATTCCCAAATAAGAATAGAGGGACTCGTAATTCAAAGACATGCAAAGGCGGAAAACCTTTTGATGATAAGCTAGTATCGAAATAAGCTTAGAATGTCACTTTGAAGGGCATTGGACCACCACAACTTAGCACAAAGTCAATGCCAACATTCTTGAGCTAAGGGACAACCCAAGAGCAAATGGGCAATAGACTCTTCTTAACCTTTGCATAGCACACACCTAGAAGGCTCCTGAAAGCCGAGCCTCCTAAATTTCTCCATTGAGAGAATATTCTTTTGAAGAGCTGCCCACATAAAGGTGTCATCCTTCATGAGACAAAATCATTCCAGCAAAGATGGATGGGAATGATGGTCTCATTCTGCTCCACTTCCCTAGTCAACTAAATATAGCCCTCCTCCACATTATACTCTCCATTCTTAGACCCTTCACCTTGCTAGCAAACCCAGTGAAGAGAAGTCCATGCATTTCTAGCCAAGGGTCCAATCCTTTGACGAGAAAAGGACATAATCCTTCAAAAAGATGCCACGAAGGCATTTAAGTAAACTATGCACCTAGTCAATGTTTAGCAAACTATCAAACACAAGATACCTAGCAAATAAACATTGACTTTGTTAGAATCAAATTTTATATAGATAATCAACATTACATATCTAAGGACCTCTGACTTAAGCCCTTTCCAAGGGAATCTAAAAATATATGTCGGTATGTCTTAAAGTATCTAGGATGTCCAGCCATAGGTGCATCATGAAACACACACAGTATCTGTCTCTTCATCTCCGACCCTGATATCAAAAAGATCTGCCCCTTGTAAATGATGAGATCATTTACAACTGATATCTTCCTGTATTGTCCCATCAATAATACCAGTAGCACATGTGTCCTTAGCATACTCGGCAGAAATCAAACCTCGCAAATCATCAGCAATCTCTCCAATAGAACACAATTGGGGTCTCCTTGATAAGGCATTAGCAACAATATTCTTCTTACCCGTCATATAAGCAATATCAAAATCGTAAGCCTAGAGATTACTGACCTATTTCAACTGAAGATCGTTGAGATCCCACTGAGTGAGGAAATGTTTCAGGTTGTTATGATATGTTTTCACTACAAATTTGATGCCCACAAGGTACTGCTTGAACTTAGCCAACACATGCATGATGACTAACATTTTTGTTATCATAAATATTGTAACTCCTCTCTTGCCCCCTCAACTTCTGACTGTTGAATGCTATGGGGTGCTTATCCTGCATCAGCACCGCACCACGTCCCTCCCCTGAAGCATCGCACTGTAACACAAAGGGCTTAGAGAAATTAGGTAATGCAAGTACTGGGCACGAGCTCATCAACTACTTGAACAGATCAAAACATTGTTGTGCCTCCTCGATCCATATGAAAGCCCCTTTCTTCGCCAAATCCATGAGGGGTGTTGCCCGCTATGAAAACCCCTTCACAAAGCCTCTGCAAAAACCACATAACACAAAAAATCCATTAAGTTGTGTGAGAATCTTGGGTGGGGGCCAATCAATAATAGCCCATATTTTCTCCGGATCAACTCTAACTCCCTCTGCATTGATAATATGCCCCAAGTACAGTAGCTCTGTCATCCTGAACTCGCACTTAGACTTATTGGCATACAAGGACTCCCTCTCCAAAATGTCTAACACCTCCTCCAAGTGTCTCAAGTGCTCCCCCAAGACCGACTGAACACCAAAATGTCGTCGAAGAAGATCAAAACAAACCTCTGCAACTAATGTTGAAACACCCTGTTCATACAGGATTGGAATGTGGCTGGTGAAATTTGGTTAGGCCAAATGGCATAACCACGAACTCGAAATGCCCACAGTGACATATGAATGTCGTATTCTCCACATCCTCCTCTCTCATCTGTATTTGATGATAGCCAAATCTCAAGTCCATCTTGGAAAAGTAACAAAGCCCCGTGCAACTCATCTATGTGGGGTATGGGATATTTGTTCTTTATTGTCTTTTTATTCAGAGCACAGTAGTCAATGCACATGCGAAGAGTCTCATCTTTCTTCTTAACCAATACAACTGTGGATGCAAATGTTTGGGTACGAAAGACACTGAGAGGGAGGTGAATCAATGTCTTAGAAAACACAAAATTTTCAAAAGTTAATGCTTTTAACCTAAAACATATAACTGAATATCCACTTCATCATAGAGATGCAACGAGAATCAACTAATCAAAATCAAAAGAGAGCACATGCAGGATTTTATGACAATGATTTTCATGAGTAGAAAACCCTCATAGAGATGAAAAACCACTCAAAAATGCCTCACTGGCTTATAAGTCAAAATCCTTGTTTACAGAGCCTCACTGGCTTAATGTTTTAATTGATAAATAAATGTGCCTCACTGACTAATAATAGTAAATGCCTCACTGGTAGATAGTCTTGAAATCAAATTATGCAGAGTATGAGATCCTCTTCACAACATTTCATCTTCCTGAATATCTCATGAAACTTGAGATTCGGGATTACAATAGATCACAAAGTGTACAAACCATAGTACGTGAATAACACATGATAAATACAAACTATGCCTTTATAACAACTTATACAGATTGATATCAACAAAAGAATTTGCAAAGATATATATGTAACAGTATGCCACTGATATTCACAAAAATCAAATAGAATCAAATTGCATCAAAACTGCTTCAAGTTTACCACAAACCCTCCATAATCAAAAAACCTAAGCAAAGAAACAGAGTACTTTACTAACAATCCCTTCTCAAAGAAATGTAAACCATATTCAAAACCTTTTTCTTCCATAAAACAGAGTCCCTTAAAAACAAATCAAAAACCCTGTCAAACCCTTTTTCTGTTTAACTGAAACCTTTTTCTTTTCATAAGAAATGAAACAAGTATTTCACACTATGAAACCCTCAACCTTTCCTTTATCCCTTTTTTGTTTCTCAAAAACTTTGTCCCATTTCAAAAAAGAAGATGCCCTTATTATATTCAAACTAAATTAACAAAATATAATGTAACTTATTCAATAACTAATATTTTTCAATGGTGTTTACAAACCCACTATTATCATAGAAGAGCAGAACCTTTCCTTCTAGCTACCATTAATGGAGCTGTAACAAATACCTGTCAAAAACATCCTTACCAAATTCTCAAGTCGTTTCTCAAACCACTGTTTAATCCCAATTGTTTCCCTTTCCAAGCTTATTCTTCCCTTTTTGTTTGTCTGAAACTGTCAACACCAGTCATGCCCTAGCTCTTTGAGATAGGGTTTCAAAAAGAAACCAAAATCAAGAAGAAATTGATTTCTTTCAATGCCTTAGAGCATATGAAAACATAATAATGCCAAATGAAAAAATTGGTGCTCATGTATGTTGACTACTTTACAAGTCCTCGTGGACAATAAAAACATCCGTGGACAATAAAAACATTCTCATAGCCTTCGAAAGAACAAGAATCACTTATAAGGATGTCGACCATTATGCAAAGGAGACACCCGTGTGCAATGATATCTTTTGCAATGTCAAAAGACAAAGATTACTATAGTAATGTTGTCCACAATGATAATATCCTTTGACATTTAAATTGATTCCAAACATAATCATTAAAACCTTTGGAGATCATAATCTCCTCTAAGTAATGATAGAAATCAAATGAACCATGACAGCACTTTGCCAATACACTAGTAAATGGTGTTGTATGAAAAATAGGAATATAAGTACATGATATAGAAATAATCACCATGGTGTACAAGTATCTCAAGCCCAAGTTTAGTTGTTATCTCAAAGTCACTGAATCAAACTAGTCCATCAACTGTTATATCACTGACAATGCCATCTAGGTGCAGATTCAATCCAAGTGAATCATGATCTTGTAATGATACCTTATTACAGGATACAAATTGATCTTGTATGTATTAGAAATTCAATGTCTCATGTATTATGTGAATGATAAGATCTTAATGGCTTATCAATGAACTCTGATAGGACATCAAGCCCCTTATCAGTGACACACCGCATTGGACATTGAATTCTGATTAGATCAAGTATCAATATGTATCAACTAATTAGATAACAAAACAATAACATAAACCACATGAATAGAATAGAGCACAATATGTAAAACATGTATTCACAATTAAGAATAAGTGCAAATAACCATCATTAAGAATGTCATTATTGACAAAATGTAATATTCTATGAATGAACACCAACCTGTATAATGCATTGTTATACAAATGACCACTGGAACCAAATCAAATGCACTGTCATATTAAAACCAAACATGCCATGGCCATGTATCAAGTCAATGTATTGAGATGCCAAGTAAGAGATACCATATCAATGTCATACCAACTAAAATGTAAGTGATACCTGTAATCAAATGCCTCTGTCTGTCTTCGACATCAAGGGCGACAACTGAGGGCAATAGCAAATTGGCTCTTACTAGGTTTGATATGCCCCGTATCAAGCAACTCCTTAATTGCCTTCTCCATCTCATCCTTGAGTCGCTTGGGTGTCTGCATGGGGTGATGATGACAGGTTTTGCCCGCTCCTCTAACTCAATGATGTGCTCAATACCCATGTCTAGTGGTCTACCTGGTGGTGTCATTGAACACCTTACTGTGTATTAGTCAATATCTCTTGAATCTGTGGAGGATAATCTCGATTCTGCCACTCAATTGTGGTAGGCATCAACATACACTCCGCTGCCGACTCTCCCTGCTCATGTCTAATCAGCCTCTCCATGCTCCTCAAGGATACAATACAGATGCTCCCATCTGTCATTCTTTTGATGTTTTGGCATTTTATGAAATGGTTTTCTATCCTTATTGCTTCGGAAGTGCTTGAAAGAAGACTCGTTCCTCGAATCAACATGCTCCATACTCCTAGCCTTCTTCATGGCAAGCTGTAATGTGGGTGGGTCAAATGCTCTAACCCAACTGCGCAGAGGATCTAAAAGCCCCTCAACAAAAAGAACTATCAACCTCCTCTCAGAGATATTTGCCACCATCACTAATAATCTCTGGAACTCAAATATGTATGCCTCTAAAGACCCATACTACTTGAGTTGTGCAAGCTCCCTGAAACACATCTCTGGTTCCTTACGATCAAAGCGCTCAATGGGCCTATTAGTGAACTCATCATAGGAGGTAATGTAGCAATGTCCCAAAGTGATCAATCTGTGGTACCACCACTCATGTGCCATGCCATCTAAGTATAAAGTAGCGAACCTAATGGCATCCTCCTCTGACATAGGCCTCAAAGAAAGGTAATAATCTAACTTTTGCGTACCCAAGCACGAGTTGAACATCGATCTCCTCCATCAAAATGTGGCAAGGTCAACTTGCCCACAACTTGTTGGAAATCCCTATCACCCTGTGGATCCCTGTGATCTGCTCTACTTGGTGAACCTGACTTGAGTCTCTTTTGTCCAATGAACTAATCAAGGCTCAATAACTCCCTGACCTAAGGTGGTAGGGTCATATATTCTATGTAATGATGTTGAATCTCCTCTACCACTGAAATCTGTAACTCAAGCCCATGACCCTATAGACTAGGTGACTCCTCTCGTGGAGTGAAAACTGGTTGTAGAGGACTCGGAACTGAACTGGAGGCTGTAGTACGCTCACCCTGTGGCTTGCTAGTCTCTCCTATCTAAATGGTATGTTGAGGCTGCTCATCTCGTGACTGATTCTGCTTAGCCATTTGTCCCAATAACTGAGACATCATATCCATCGTGGTATCAAATTTCCTCTCAATTCCAGAGTTAGAGCTAAGGGATCTAGACTTCTCCTCCTTCTCAGCCACGGTATCTGTAAGAGTGTCACTAACTCTAAAGTCTGTCCTATGAGTTCCTCTCCTGGTCTAAGTTAGAAAATGTTGATCACTCATCAAAGGACTGTATGGTGTTCAAAGGATGGCAAGAATTGTCTGCACTCTAATACCATTGAAATATGCACCCCCGAATATGGCTTTTGCAAGTTTAATTTTTTTGGTTTTTTGTGTTTTTTGTGTTTTTTGGTTTTTTTTGTATTTTTTAGTTTTTTGGAAAAAAAATTGTTGTTTCCAAATATGGTGACTGCAATGGAACTAATAAACACAAATTCTGAAAAAAGACTAACAAAACAATTTAATACAAATAAATGAAACATTCTAATTTTATTAATTCCATATCCTGATGTGAACGTACCAGGCAATTGCTTTGAAATTCATGCAAAGAAATAATGTAATTCCAGCAACCCCTAAGCTTCTCAATGTCCAAGACTCCAAGTGATGTTTGTTCCAATATTTCAATGTCTAACGTCCCTAAATTCAAAATTGCTTGTTGCAGACCCTTAACAGTCCAGATTTGTTGTAGAAATGGTGACAGTTGCTGATATACGGTTGGACAATGCTATCCAGATCTACCCTTGATACTATTGTCTGCCTATCTAGCTTAACTCCTATGATTTTTTGCCCAAAGCGTCTGTAGCAGTGATCAGATCTGCTATTTTTAACAGCCATATTCAATCTGGGTTAAATGTGATGTGCCCTGAAGTGGTTCGGCTGGAAATATTGCCTTAATATAGATGAATTCCTTCTCCACAACCATCGATATGCAAATAAAATGATCAAATTTACCCCTCTACCAATCTGATCTGATGATTTGCTACTAATTTTCCTAATGCCAATGAAGTACAATGTTGACCATGCAAAACTCAAACAAATTCAGACCCTTAGATGGTCTCTCACACCTGCAGACCTCCTATCTTTTGAGAGTTTTCGTTCTCAGGGGATTCCAATGGCTTAAAGCCCTTCCTCAGAGCTCCATTTCCAGAACTTCAATTGTAAAAATGTTGGAATGAATGTATTCTCAATCCCCATTTCTCCTTTAAACTTTTCTTTTCCCTCCAAGGCCCATTCAAACTTCTTTGAGGGTTTCCCTCTTTTCTAATTTTTGCAAAAGTCTATTAAATTTATTTCTTCCTAGGAATTCGAACCTCATAAGGGGTTATTTATCATTGCCCAAAAAAGTCCCACTTTTAAGTAATAACATGAATTCATGCGCCTAGGGGACTGGTTCAAGCAACATATTATCACAACTTATTGCTATATTATAAAGTAATTATAATAATCACCTTTATTATTATCTTATTTAGGCTAACTTAGGAAATAATTAAATTATTCTCAAATTATTCATAGCTCACTCATCTAGACATCAATCTGAGTTTTGTCTGGTGACACCTATCCATTAATGGTGTTTGACCACTACAAGCTAACTGACAGTCTTATCCTAAAATTTAGAAACTCTCCTAAAAAATAGGAACTGCACCAAAAGTCTCCACGCTGATCCCAAAGGTCTCCTGATGTGTCTCAGTCAACTCCCAGTCCATCCCTAAAAAATAGGGATTCCTCCTAAAATCTACGAGTCTATCCCAACCTAGCCAGTTTGGCCAAGTTGGGACAGTCTCCTAGATTTTAGGCATCCCTATTTTATAGGGATGGACTAGGAGTTGATTGGGATGCATCAGGAGACCTTTAGGATCAGCTTGAAGACTTCTAGTGTAGTTCCTAATTTTTAGGAGAGCTCCTAAATTTTAGGAGATTGTCAATTAGCTCGCAATGGACAGTTGCCATCAGACAAAATTCAGATTGGGGTCCAAATGAGCGAGTTATGAATAAATTGAAAATAATTTAATTATTTCCTAAATTAGATGTTAATAAAATAATAATAAAAGTGGTCATTATAGTCACTTCATTATATTTAATAAATTATAATAAAAGGGGTTTATGACTCAACTCCCTACGCAATAAAGTTAAGTTATAACTTAAAAGAGGGTCATTTTTCCATGACAAGTGAGGCCTCCATTTGGATGGAAATAAAGAGGGAAACCCTAAAAAAAGTTCAAATTGGCCTTGGAGGGAAAAGAAAAGTTAAAAAGAGAATTAGGGGTTGAGAATTCATTCATTCCAACATCCTTCCAATTGAAGTTTTGAAAATGGAGCTCTGAGGAAGGGTTTCCACTCATTGCAATCATCTAAGAATGTAAACTCACAAAAGATAGGAGACTTGTAGGTGTGAGGGATCATCTAAGGGTCTAAATTAGCATGCAATCAGCATTGTACTTCATTGGTATCAGGAAATTAGCAGCAATTCATCATATCAGAAATGTAGCGGGTTAAATTAGTTCATTAGAATTGTAGATCGATGGTTGAAGAGGCAGGATTATCTATATCGGTGCACAACTACCAGTTGTACTTCTCTAGCCAATTTTGCAGACATTTTTGGGAAGAAATCCGTAGGTTTGAGACTGTACGGCCCCATAGTGTTTAGCAAGCAAGATTTGGCATCTTACCCCAGCCATACCATCAGTAGTTTTCATCATTTTAGCATCAGATCCAGTGACATCAGTAGTTGCAGCAGGAATTACAGGGAAATCAGAGATTTTTACACTGCAAATCAGTACTTGGACGTTAGGAGAGAGAGCAGGGGGTGCTCAAAAAACATTAGCTCCTTGTATGAAACCAACTGTATTTTTGAAAATAACAAGGCACACACTGTTATTTTCAATTCTCTGTGAGTGCGGGACGTGGGACCTGTGGAAATAGACTTAATACCAAACTGGCTAAACCTAGCCCCAAGCTCATCTTTCTTGTCATCTGCCAACGAAACCAACTGATTATGTGACTCCTCATCTCCAGGATGAGCAGTTTGGCCCTCCTGGCGCTCTTCTTTGCCAATATGCAGACCTCTTCTCTCGGCCGCAACAACCTCAACATCTTCTGCCTCTTCATCTTCTTCCGCAACAAATTTCTTGTCTCTCACGGACTTTTGTTCCACAAGGGCAGGTGCTTTGTTAGGAGTGAGCTCTGCAGAATAATCCATCTGCAACATCCTATGAATTTTGGAAGCAAAAGCATTAGGATCATCAAGACTGAAGCCAGAAGTAAAGAAGCCATTTTATAATAGACCATCACCAGGTCCTTAACAGACTTGCCAGTCTTGTCTGTCTTTGCCCTCTTCTGCAATTCTTTCATGGCGACTTTCTTACGTTGCACACCACCCGTGTTGTAAGAACCCCTTGTGGCTCTAACTTTGACAAACACTAAACTGTGGTTTAATTCTTGATGTTTGACAATTTGTCAAACACTTTGCAGGCAAGCTCAGATACCACTGTAATAACCCTTCGCAGGCTCTATCCACTGTGTCGTTTGAGTTGTTTTATTTTTGTTTAATATTCTGATTTTTTGTCTCCAGAATGCAACCACGCTGCTGATTACTTCCTCTTTGGGCAGCGCCTATCAAAAAACTGCAATATAAAATCTCTGATTTATTTTACTATTCACGTGCACTGTTCATGCGCACTATTCATGTGAATTGTTCACGCACACTGTTCACGCGCACTATTCACGGCTGCAACTTTCTCTCGGGTGTTCTGTAAATAGATGAATACTGAAATAAGTACTGTTGGAGCACAATTAGAACCTCTGTATGAGATTCTCTTCGAATTATCAAATTCACCAGGTATTTCACTGGCTCAAATGACGAACACATAGAAGAACTACGTTCTTCAATGGTGAATACTGAAAACCCTTGTCCAAAGCTCAAAGCAAGAAGCAATAATCAATAACAATATCAATGGATCCTCTACTTCACAAATGAGCCTGTATTTATAATCCCTAGGTCTCCAAAGTTTCCAAAAACCATCATCAGTTAATTGCTCTTCATAATATAAACTTCCAAAACATTATAATAATAATAAAGTATT
>MU223851.1:258412-278366 GCA_018584345.1 Thuja plicata
AAACATTATAATAATAATAAAGTATTATTATTATTATAATATCGCCTTATTATTAATTAATAACATATTGTTATTAATTAATACAAGTAATTATCAAATATAATTCTGATAACGATTCCTGCAACACTTGCCATACTGACTGACCAACATGCTCATCATTGCCCTGCCAAAAATGGCAACTACCAAAAATAGACTTACTATAAATAGTAAGTACCCAATCCAAGAACTGCATAACTGAAAATCGTCTAGGGAACTGACCACTGCCGATACTGCCCTGTCAGAAGTGGAAACTGACCACTGACTTACTAAAAATAGTAAGTCCAGACTTACTAAAAATAGCAAGTCTGCCAGCTGGGACCCTCAAAACCCTGCATCAGCTCACGAGGGTCGCGATGATGAGCTGACCAAGTCACTGTCACAACCTGCTAAAAATAGTGTCTGTCTTTGCCCTCTTCCGCAATTCTTTCATGGCGACTTTCTTACGTTGCACACCACCCGTGTGCTCAAGAATTTCATAAAGCTCAAATCTGAGAGCTTCTAAATCTTCTTCTGGTTCAGCTTCAGGCTTATTGTCCCAGCCATCCCACCAATGCACATGGCAAATTATTTTTGTTTTTGCAGGCCCAACATCATTCTCTACCGAGCATAAATTTCCAAGAAATTCATCAATGACAAAATCAACTTCAGCTTCTTCCATCTCTGCTCTAGCCTCACCTTGGCTCTGATACCAATTTTAAATATTAAACAAGCAAAGAAATGAAATGAAACAACATACAAAGAACACAAAATACAATAGACACGATTTTATCGTGGTTCGGCAATTTGCCTACGTCCACACTCGAAGCATGGAATTCTCATATAACACAATATCCAATCTACAATGATACAAGCCAATCGTACAATACATGACTACACACACTCATTTATAGAAAGCTCTTCGACTACGAAGAGATAAGGGAAATGAACAGGACCGTTGGGCGTCATATCCCAACACACACATATACAGGGATCCCTGGCAAAGAAATATGGATGGTGAAGGCAAAGATACAAAACTGTTGAAACATCAGTTAGTCTCCTCTCATCTTAGAAACATAGAGAATGAAATTTAATAACATCCAAAAGGCAAAAGTAGTCTACCGGATCATAAAAAATAAACAGCACTGCTGGAGAAATTAGAAAGTACATAAAGACTAAACAAAGGGAAATATAAGTTATGGCTGAGTTAAAAATGTCTGAAGTTTAATGCTCCTCTTATTAATTTTGATCAGAAGATCCCTTACTTTCTCAATTATAATCGCTTCAAACAGCGGAGGCACGGGGAAAAATCGAGTTCCAAAACCTTTGGAGCACAGGAATGCTCAAGTTCCAGACCCTTTGGAGAAGCTATCCTAATTAAAGAAAAAGCCCATTTATCTCCGGGTATTTTTGGGTTTCGAAAAAAAGTTTTCTTTTGACATACCTCGTCTTTGAGAGTTGAAGCGGCCTGAAGAAATTTTTGAGCGGCCGAATCGTAAGGCAGGCGCAATAAATTCAACAGCTGGTCATCTCCATCTTCGGCTGCTACTGATTCTTCTTCCTCTTCTTGTACAAAATTGGGCATAGTGTTCAGAAAATATCGCTCGGCCATTGAATTTTTGGAAAAAAGTTTCTTGTCGTTGTTGTTTTTCTTGAGAAAGTTGCACAACAGGCGACGCCAGTCCATTCACACTGTAAAATGCCTTGAATTAATCATGGTGAATTTGGTAACATGTTACGAGAAATTTGTGAGTGCGCGGGCGTGTCCAAGTTTTGAATTTCGAGAAGATTTTTGTTCATCGTTTTTTATTTTGCAAATTAAATTTCTAGGGTGAGTTAATTAAATGGTGCTGAGTTTAACTAGCATAGTAAATTATATCTCAAATTGAACTCTTACCCTAATTATTCCAGTTGAAGTAACCCGCACATCCAGTTGAAGTTACCCGCACATTGACTTGTTGATTCACTTCCAACATGACTTATCAATATACTAGTTTCCCCTTACGCTTCTATGTAGATATTTTCATTTGCAAAGTTTTCATCAATGGGCATTTAAGAGTCTTGTTGGAAGAATCGTGATTTTGAATGGAATAACCTTGTTATGTAAGCAAGGGAAAAAATATTATAACTCGTATGATCATGCCTAGTGTCTTAATCTTATGAATTTAAAAATATTATAATTCATATGATCATGCCTAGTGTCTTAATTTTATGAATTTATTCTAAGTAAAAATTAATTTAAATAAGATTAAAACTAAAAATTAATCTAAATTAAATTTTTTTAAAAGAAATTAAAACTAAAAATTAACCTAAATTAATTTTTTTTAAAGAAATTGAAGATTAAGAAAAGATACACAGTGTTAATGTTCACCTGAATCTCAGATTAAGTAACTTTTGCATTCAAGTTCATTCACTTAGATTTCGATTCTTGCTCTCAACGAAATCATGAGCAAAATGTCCACCCGAGTGTTTTATTATAGAAAATGTGATTCATAATTTCCAATCCTAATTGTACTCTATTATGTGCAAATCGAACAAGAGTTCCCACGCCACAGCATTTCTTAGTCGAATAGACAACTTCAGGAAATTTCATCGGTTGAAATCAACACTAAAGTCATTACTTTAGGGAGAAAATTTGTGATGGATAGGTTCACAGTTCTTAAGCAGTAAATTTTAAAAATTAAGATTAATGAAAAAGAATTTAGGTGTATGATGTCGCCAATAGGATTCATATATAAGAATATTTTTTTTATTTGATTAGTCATATATAAGAATATATTACATTTAAGCTAATCTTTGCATTTATAATATATAGAGTACATTTTAGTCCCTCTCTTTTTAGTTTTCTTTAAATAGATCTTTTTCTTCAATAAATCTTCACTTTCACATACCTTCAATAGTTTCACTTCCAAACTTTGCTTGATCTTTTTAGTAGTCATGGGCATTATTATTAGTATTTCACAGAGTGAGGAAGTAGATATTATTTCCTTAGTAGAACCTTCTATCTTAACGTGTCTACTCACCTCCTTGCATGCCTATTGCCAATTCATCATTAGATGAACAATGTAAAAGAGCTTTCATCATGAAGTTCAATACAATATCTATGGGGCACACCCCACATTTGTCTTGTGACACATTGTTGACTTGTGTAAGTAATCCTTTCTTACTTTTCATTTTAGAGAACTAAGGCTAAAATTGAAGTGTCTTTTTTTTCTTTTTCTTTTTTTATGGAAACATGTTAGTATATATAGATGTTGACATCTTTGCTCTTATATAGAAGATTACAACTATATGAGCAAGCATATATCTAAACTAATAGTTTTATTTGGCTAAGTAGCCATGTGTAGGGAGATATCAACCATTATATTCACCCAGGTGTAGCAACATAAATAATATTACAATGTTACAATACAACATTAAGTAGTCACAAGAATATTCCAAAAGAACCTCTACATGTTGCATGTCCATCTAGGTGCTTCTAGGTGCAACATGCATAATAAATAAAATATTACAATTATAAACATTATTATGCACATGTTGTTTTGAGTGATAGAGGCAAGTGAAGGAGTGAAAGAATAGGTTCAATTTAGGATTTTAGTTAGAGTTTAGTATATATTTTATGGAAATTGGTGGATTTACATAATTAAATAATAAGAATTTGGATATTGATATACACATATGGATAGCTTGTAAACTTGTTATGAAGCTAAACAAAAAATAGTTACTAACCTTCCATGAAGGTTTCAATGGAGCCCCTTAAATTGAATAATTGAGCTTCTTATCTTTGGGCTATTTAAGAATCTTTTAAAATCATCATTTACTTCAAAATCTAAATTTATAAAAAAAAAAATAGAAATATTAAAATAATAAATTGAATTTACAACTATAAATGAAAAAGTAAAGAACTTTGAACTAGGCATCATATATTGATATTGATTTGTATAAAATAATATATCATTCTTCAGTTTTTCATCAATATTCTTTTTGATATGAGCATTCTATCAAGAATTTACAAAATAAGAAAAAGTGTGCAATGAGTAGCTTATGTCACATAATTAAAATAGGCACAAATATATGAGATCTTTTAGTAGTCTAAGAAAATGAAAAGAGAAGTAAAGATGGGGAAGTTTTCACCTATTAAAATAGTGGTATGAAAACTCTACACTTAAAAGAGAAGTAAAGGTGGGGAAGATTTCACCTATTAAAATAGTGGTATGAAAACTCTACACACTGCAAAAACATGCAATTATTATTTATAAGATGTGGTCCTTTCATGTGGTTAAAGTTCAACATGACGTGTCATGTAATAAAAGTCAACTCAATGTGGTCATGCACTGCAACATGAATTCACAAAGTGTGATAATAAGACTCACTTACTTTTGTGTTATGTGAGATTAATATCATTATATAATAATATAATTCTTCTTAGATAAGATGTTGCCTCTATCTATCACAAGATTATACATAAAAATTTAATCATAAAGAAGCATTAGTTATAATATATGACACCCTACAATTGAATAGATACATAGTATACAAGGAATTGGAGGAGAGGAAAAATGATACGCATATAATAATATTAATAAAAGAAATAAGCTGATTGATTAAGATGGAGACATTTGAGAATGAGGAATGCATATGATAGCTCAGGGTAATTTCAAACAATAAGATAACTCTAAGAGAATGATACATAAAATGCTAATATGTAAATGACAATGTAGCACGGTAAAATAGTTAATGGCATGTTAATGCTTCCACAGTCATGACATTATAAAGTAAAAGGTGATGAGACAATTTCAATCATAAGATGAAGATTTGATAAACATAAAATCATACATGAAAGAAATGATAATGATCATGTGATATGTAACCATAAGATACAAATGTGTAAGCATGATAAGGATCACCCAATTATAGGGTGTGAAAATGCTAAGAAGCATAAAAATATATAAAGATAAGCATAACATAACACTAAAGTATCATCATAGTCATGAAATATACCAAACAAGGCGACATCATAAATATAATAACAAGGAAAGTGTGAAAAACCAACTAACAATGTGGAATATAAAAAGAAGAGGAACCTCAAAGCATGTAAAGTCCAAGGAAAGATATGAAAAGAAATATATGGCAATCATAGAGCACAAAAGGCCAAATTTTACTTATATTTTCGCATTTGTTAACACTTACTAAATGTACAAATTGTAGAGTCAAGTTAGAATATGTGATGAATAATTTAACTCATATTTTAAAAAATTATGTACCAATTACACATATCGAATTTTATGTTTTCAATATATACTATTAATTATTTAGGTTGATCTAGGGTTGCCAACTATTAATGTGTACCACAAAGTAATCCACTAAATATTCTTAAGAATGTTGCAAATATTTCACACCAATAATTTTTCAAATTTAAAAAATCAATATTATTGTATTTTAACATTTAACTTTTGAAAATTATAATATAGAATTTTTCTATGATGGATGACCTTTGACTATTAACAAATAATATTATCAACGCTCTTTTTTTATTGAATTTAATTTATATTTATAGTGCACTAATCTAGAAATTGATGATTAAATTTGGAACACAATTTTCATTACAAATTTGTACGGGTTTAGTTTTAGTTTTTAATACTTACTATAGAAGTTATACAAATTATATTTTTTAGTATATAAAATGCACATTTCTCTCCAACTTCTTCAAAACCTCTAGACATACTCTATAGGTACATGCAAACAACTTGCCCCTATAGTGATGAAAACCATGAATATATCATATTAACATGTCGTAAACATTTTTAAGTTCTATAAAATTCTTGTCTTCTCTATTGACTCAATGTTAATTTCAATTTTATAAGACATTAGAATATAAATGAAAATTGACATAATCGTTGCACCTCCATTACAATCTTGGTGTAAAATTTCCCAGTGCTTAATCAAACAAATCGTACCACTAAAACATGAAGAAAAATTCATACAGAGAAATATTTCCTAGTTATCAATCAAACAAATCATACCACTAAAAGCATGAAGAAAAATCATATAGAGAAATGATACTTAAAGACAAGTCATCAACCTAAACTTAAAACTGCATTTCAAAATAGTATAAACAAAGAACACTATTATTTTATTTTATTTTTAAAAAAATTATCGGTAGTAGGCTGAAGCCCATATATTTTATTTATCATGATAAATTACAAATGTCCCCATTCTCTTCGGGCACTGGTAGGAAAGAATGAAGAAGAAAACCTCCAGTCTCGCCCGGGACCCAAGGTCTAGATATGTACAATTTACAAATTATGAGAGTTTTCCCTCATTTACAAAAATATTATGAAGGCATTCCTTCATGTCCAAAGCTTTGAAGACGACCCCTTAATCGCCTTCTTAAGTATTTTAGTATGAATTTACATATGAAATTTCAGTTATTAGAAACCCTCGGTTGTTAGCTTGGGCACTTGTTCCTTCTTTGTTTCCGTGATTACGTTATTTGTAGCTGATTTCGTTGTCTGTTTCCTGCACACATATCACCACTTCCCGCAAACTATATCTAAAACTTTGATTTGGTTAGCCATATTACTGAAATCTAAATATTTTATATGCCTTAAAATGATCTGTATAATAACCTTAGTTCTACCAATTAGTATAATGGAAATATCAGCTTAGTGAATTTATAAAAGAGAGAGTATTTCTGGTTTAAAAAGACATTAATATACAATAACATGTCTAAAAGCTTATGTATATCTCCAAAGGTACGTATTTGTGCATTTATAGTCGTGTAGAAGTATGTTTATATATATATTTTATATCTAATTATAATTGTAGATAGATGTATGTTTAGGAAAGCATAAGCAGATTTTATATATTTGTCTATGTGTAATTGTTTTGTGTCGGAATAAGGCTTTTCTGAACCCTACAATTCAGACATACAAAACTCCATTAGTTTGTTCCAGATAAATTTATGTCCGTGAGCTGAGCTTATTCATATCCCATTTATTAATATAATTGACGAAGGGAATCATTAGGTTTACTATGCCCTTCATTAATATTGTGATATTACGAGTTTACATCCCAATTTAGAAGGAAGTTATCCATGTGTACGCATTTTCCACCAGTTAGTAAATTGAAAATAGCAACTTAGAGATCTAAAAAGGTAAGGGTATTACTAGTTGAAGTGTCCTAAAAATAGAATTTTATCAGTTGATATATGTATCTTACAATGTATATTTATGTATTTCTATTAGCCTATGTGTTTATATATATATATATATATATATATATATATATATATATATATATATATTAGAGGATGTGCATATAAGAGAGCCTAAGCAGGTGTTTTTTTAAAAATAATTTTCTATGGTCATAGATGTATTTATAAATACTCACATTTGTATAGTGGTGTCTATGTCTGGATAAAATATTTATGGGTCATATACTTAGCCATACCATACTCCTTAAAAAGTCTTCTCTGAAAGAAAGTGGAGGAAGAGAGGCAGAAAGAAAGTAGAAATATGGAACTTTTACTTATAGTGTATATAGAAATATTTACATATTTGAGAATATGTCGATTACTGTGAACAACCAGCCATGTACACCAAAAAGAGGCAACCCTGCAGTTCTCCAGGTCTAAGTAGAGTGAGGCTCGATGATAAGGATGTCTTCATCCAAGTCGTCGTCCAGGCCTATGAAAGCTTCCTCAAATGTTGTTCGAGAGCACTTAGCATACTTTAGCCTTGTTGTTTTGCATAGAAAGGGAAGATGAATCACGTAATTGTTGCGATCCTTGAGTACCACAGAGGGAGGCACCTCTGCACCCATCAAGGTGAAGAAAACCTCTTCCCAATTGTTGTTGTCATCAATTATATTGTGCCACTTTAACAAGAAATGTAAGTATTTCTCCATTTCTAGCCAAATCTTCTCAAAGACCACTTCATCCTTGATATGCGAACCTTGCTAAATCTCAAACTTCCTATAGGCCAAGACATGTAGTCTTCAGGATGCAGAATCTCCAATCGGTAGTTGATGTTCTCTATCACATTTTTAAGACCTTTCAGCCATATATCTTCAAACAAAGTAACACATAGTCTCTTGATATGCCAATGTTTGATATTAGCCTTAAATGCTATGGCTATGATCATATCGATCACATCCCCATTAGTTCTCCAGCTTTTGTTGTAGTCCAAACCACAGTCACCAGTGATTTTCTTCACTGCTAGCCTGGTAATGTCATCAGTCTTCTTGAGAATACTGCCCCATCATTCAGGCTTGACCTATCCCACAAAAGCCATAGTTCTCTCTTCAGATTTATGGAATAGAGAGATGGTTATTTCCATATTTGAAGGGCTTCGACAGAGTGGGTAACAGTATGTTGAGCGAAAACGAGCTGGGGACCATGATTATGAAATAGAGGAGATAGGATACCAAGCCTAGAAACTTCAGGCTCATTCTAGAGAATGGTAGAACTTTCTAGAGATCTCTAGTATTCTAGTTATTAAATGTGGTTCATTGTTCGGGAACCCTAGGCTGATCATCAATTGTTCTATTATTATTAAATAGCTAAAGATACTACACCCTTAAAACTAATAAGGTATTTCTCATATTTAGCCTATTCTCCGAACTATGCATTAGTTCTATCAAGTTGCCTTGGTGTCAAATTAACAATCTTAATGTTTGTGGGCTACTTATTTCTGCAATAGAGACAATCTATTATCACGTTTAATAATGGTTTAGAGTTTACTAAGTTATATATCTTGCTAATTATATGTCTGTGTCTATGCTTAGTGAAGTTTGAAGTCTTAAGGATCATAAACTGTTGTAATTAGTGCATATTTTATGTATCTGCATTTGAATTTGTTTGCATTAGCGATTATAAGAGTCTATTACTATATACGTTTAAAGATTAGTATAAGTTTTCATGATGTATCTATTCTAAGGTATATTGATATATGTATTGGAGTAATTATATATTTATTAATGAGTATATTTGTGCATTCCTGTCTATACCTATATAAATATATCTATCTCTATGTCTATTTATATGTTTTGTTTTAAAGTTTTAGTGTTATTCATAGGTATCTGCTAATTCCTATTTTTATTTGTTAATATATATATATATATATATATATATATATATATATATATATATGAGTCTATATATAGTAATATATGTATATGTTTATAAAGGTATATAAGTTTATATATATATGTGTGTGTGTGTGTGTGTGTGTGTGTGTAAATATTTATCTATGTGTGCGTGTGTGTGTGTGTGTGTGTGTGTACACGATAGTCAAAGGGTTTATTTATGCCTAAGTATCCTGCTTGAAACTGTCAAAGTAATAGGACTCGTGAGGCCCTTCTAAACTTTAGTGAAATTTAGTCGTGGAAATCCAAAATGTCCTTATTATATCTACCATTCATCTTTTTATAGTCTTGATCCTGAATTTGGAATGAATTCTAGGATCAAAGGTTTGTAGTATATGTTCGTCCTTAATGATTATTTAATCAAAGTCACATTTTCCCCATCAGCTCCTAGATTAGCTAGAACACCTGCCTCTTTGTTTCCTTCTTGATAAATGTGATCAAATCTTGTTTCTTGAAATCTGTCCACTAGGTTTAATACCTCTTCAAGTTTTGAGTTTAGAATCCAGTTTGGTGTACTTCTTTTCCTCATAGCGTTTAGAATGATTTATGAGTCTCCTTGAATTACCATTTTTTGAATTCCACATCTTAAGCTTAACTTAAGGCCTCCATGTAATGCTTCGAGTTCAGCAAGATTATTTCAGGAAATACGTAAAAATTTGGCCCTTTTAGCCACCCATTCGCCTGATTTGTTCCTAATAATGCATCCTAGGCCAGCATTTCCTCGGTTACCTCTTGAGGCCCCATCAAAGTTTAATTTCATCCACTCACTCGGTGGAGGCTTCCACATGCATAAGGACCTAGCTAGCTTATTAGCTTTGGAGTGCCTCAATTGTGGATTAATTAAACCATTTCAATTTTTCTTAATGTTCGCATCCCAATCTAAGAATGATCCTTCCTCTTTGAAAGAATTTCTTAAATGATTGGTAGTTACTTATATAATACTTGCTTCAATTTTATTGATTAAAGAATCTCTATCCATCTTTGTTTCCATAACTTGATCCTTCTATTCCGTTCTTTCCAAATTTCCCATGCCATTATGGACGAGGCAATTCTCCAGATTTTGCTATATACTTTGGATCCATGCTGAGGCCGACAACTCAAGAATTTCATAAGGTTTTCTTTGAGTGCAAAAGATCGGTTAAGCTTGCTACAAAGCCATTTCCAATAGTAATCAGAAAAAGGACAGTCATATAGAAGATGCCTAGCTGTTTCAGATGTTGATTTGCATAACACACATCTTGATGGTCCTTCAAAACCTAACTTGGTAAATCTATCAGAGGTTAAGATTCTATCTTGCAAAGCCGCCCATAGAAAGATACCTGCCTTAGGAAGGCAAGCAGGATCCCAACATAGGTTTAGTGGAATATTCACTTTATGCCAATCTTGAGAATTAATAATTATATCATAACCTTTCTTAACACTATACTTTCCATTCTTGGAAGCACCCCATATCAGCCTATCGTGTCTCGCATTACAGTTACCTTTCCTGGATGTTAAAAAATTTCCATAAATATTAAGCTCATCTTGAGATAACGCATTGTTTGAAGCATTTTTCCATTGCCATCCTTCATGTGTTTCCTCAATATAATATTTGAAGTGCATACCCCAACACCGAATTAAGACTCTTTTGATGTTCTCTGGAAGGTGAGCTTTGTCCGGGGATGAGAGGCCATCCCAAGAATCTTCCCAGAAAAGAGCCTCATGACCATCTCCAATGTCCCAAGTGAGGTTGTTCATAATCAAATCTTTGTTTTGCATCATAAAATTCTAGATTTTAGAACCCTTTGGTGGGTTAATAGTCCGGAAAATATTTGAAGGAACCGAGCTATTTAAATATTTAAAATATTAAATTTTAGCCCATTTGCAATCCTTTTCCTGGAACATCCTCCACACTAGTTTTGCACCTAAGGCTTTGTTATGCCACTCAAAGTTTTTTATACCTAAGCCACCAAATTTTGTAGGTCTACATATCTGATCCCATTTAAAATTAGTGCCAATTTCTTATTGTCATTGGTGCCTTGCCAAAAGAAATTTTTTAATTTTTGATTTAATTGTTTTCCAACTCCCTTTGGAAGCGGTAGGCATGACATTTGGTAAGTGGGTACCGCAGATAAGACTGCTTTGATCATTGTTGCTCTACCGGATTTATTTAAATACTTCCCCTTCGAACATTCCAATTTTGATTCTAATTTAGACGCAATGGTTTTCCATGTCTTAACCTCTTTTTGACCTTTTTCTAGGTGGATCCCCAAATATTTGCATGGAAAATCACCTTGGTTAAAACCCATAATGTTACATATAGTTCTCTCAACCTCCAGCATAGTATTCAAGAAACAAATCTCAGACTTCTTTGCATTCACTTCCTGACCAGATGCCTTTGAGTATGTGTCAATGATTTTTTTAAATTGGTAAGCCTCAGAGCACGAAGCTTCTCCAGGTAATATGGTATCGTCTGCAAATTGTTGGTGTGTAACATTTTCTACCTCGTCGGTCACTTTGACCCCTTTAATTTTTCTTTTGAGTTGTGCTAATTTAATTTCCCTCCCAAAGGCATCAGCCATGATTATAAAGAGGCAAGGGGACATGGGGTCCCCTTGTCGGATACCTCTTGATATATTAAACAAACCTTTAGGTGTCCCATTTATTAAGATTGAAAATTTTGGGGTCAATTTACAATTAAATATTAAATTAACCCATTGGTGGGTAAAACCAAAGGCTCGCATAGTTTTACATAAAAATCTCCAATCAACCTTGTCATATGCTTTACGGATATCTAGTTTCATCAACATACATGCATCTTTATTAGTTTGTACTGAGTGTATCAATTCTTGTATTATAATTATTCTGTCATATATTGATCTAATTGGAACAAAACCTGTTTGTTCTTCTGATATGAGCTTGTGAATTATAGTTTTGAGTCTATTTGTCAGGGCTTTGGAGAGTATTTTGTATATAGTATTGCGAAGTGCAATGGGTCTATAATCTCTAGGAGAGGACGAGTCTGTTTTCTTTGGGATGAGTGTTAAGAAAGTATTATTAATTTATGTTAATAAAGTTCCTGAGTTCCTAGTGGCCTCAATAGCTTCCCATAACTCATTCCCAATGATGTCCCAGTATATCTGCAAGAAGAAGGCCTGAAAGTCGTCGATCTGGTCCTGGAGATTTATCTGAGTTTAGTGAAAAAGAGCATTTTTGACTTCTTCCAAAGTAAATTTCTTATTGAGGTTTTTGTTATCTTCATCGGTAAGAATTCTAGGAATTGCCCTTAGCATTTCGTTTTGAGCCTCAAGATATGAGAATTCATAATTATTTAATATTTCAGAATAATAATTGACAAAAATTTATGCAATTTGAATAGGGCTCTCGGTCTCTAAACCTGTTTCGTCTTGGATTTTAGTAATTATGTTTATATTGCGTCTATTTAAAGTGCTAGTATGAAAAAAATTTGCATTCCTATCTCCAACATTTAACCAAATTTCTCTTGATTTTTTTTTCTAGTATATTTCTTTTTTTCGCTAATATGGATTCTTGTTTATTTAATAACTATTTTCCCTTATTATATTCTTCATCCTTCATTCCTTTCTCTATAATTGTTACATTTAATTTTCTGATTTCTTCCTCATTTTCTAATTTTTCCTTAAATATGTTTTTAAAGCTTTCATTGTTCCATTTAATTATTTTTTCTTATAGTCCTTTTACTTTTGTGAAAAAATAGAACATTCTAGATCCTTCAAAAAATTCTTCTTGTCACCACTGTTTGACTTTCTCCCTAAAATTCTCATCCAAGAACCACATACTTTCACATTTAAAAGAGCACCTTATAGGTTTATGTTGTTCCTTTAATTTCAGCAGTATGGGAAAATGATATGATCTAGCATGTGGAAGTATTGTTGTTGAAATAGCCCTATTAATTATACAAATATCCCCTCTGATTGAAAATCTATCTAATCTCTCAGCAATATAGCTATATCCTTTCCTTTTGTTGTTCCATGTATACAAACCATTTGATGTTGGAATATCCATGAGAGTTTTCCCTAATCCAATTTTTGAAATCTATTGTAGCTTGTGATTTTGTTTGGATACCCTTGGTTTTTTCATTAATAGTTGATATTGCGTTAAAATCCGCCCCCCCAATATAAAAGTAGACTAAGGATCCGAGTTCATGTAATTATCTATCTCTGTCCAGACAACAAGTTTTTCTGCTGTTGGTGTCAGACCATAAACGTTAATAATGTTGAATTGGATATCACTTCTAAAGTTTTTGACCTTACCTACCATCCAATTATTAATGGCTAAAGTTAAAGTAAAGTCTACCTTTCTAGGATCCCAGATAATACCTAGTCCCCTGGAAGCTCCCAAAGATTCTATGAATTCACATTTCCAATATCTTAACTTCTTTTTAATCTTTTCCCCTTCTTCCTTGTTAGGTTTTGATTCTTGTATAAGGTTGATTTCTGATTCCAATAGGGTTAGATTGCGCTTTAAGGAGCGCTTCTTGTTAGGGGCATTTAAGCCCCTAACATTCCAAGATGTAATCTTCATATTGTTGTAGGAAGGAACTTCCCCTTCCCAACCTTACGTATGTCACTGATTTTAGTTTGATTCTCAGCTTTGCCAACAACGATCCTAAGTTCCACAAGACTCTTTCTTCCTCTTTTCTTAACTTGATCTTACCACAATTAGGTTTGTCAATACCCTTCATGTTTGTAGATATCCCTAGATTGTCTTGGTGTTTATGGGCATTAAGAACACTCACATATATCTCTTCATCCTCTTTTACTTCTTCCTCCTCTCTTATTTCTTTCATTATTGTTTCACTTAAATATTGATTGAGGCTTCCATCTATTGAGATTGTCTTGAGTCCCTCAATATTTCTCCCTGTTTTTTCGTTGTCAGAGCTTCGAGAAAGAGACCAATCTATTGGTTCCTGAATCCCAAATTCTTCCCAGGATTGAGGGTCACTCATAAATATCTGTTCTAACTCTTCTAAAGAGCTATGCATTCCTTTCATGAAGACTGAACTTACTTCTATTGGAATATTTACATTGTTAACTCCCTTTGGAGTATTACTAGCATGTGGGGGATCTATATCAATATCTTCAAATAAATTTTTTCCATTAATTGGTGTTTGCCAAAACTTAAAGTGGTGTTGCTTGTTGGTAGCCAGAGTGCTTAGGGGGAGAATAATGTCTGAATTGTCCACAGTAGTCTCAACAATGTATGCCTCAGACATACTAGTGGTAGGAACTAACAAACAAACCTGCTGCATAACCTTATCAAAATTGTTCCCTATCTTTTCTGTTCTCTCAACAAGGAGGGAACTATCATTTGCAGACCAGGAAGTCTGAATGCCTGCTCAAGATTCATTTGATGCTAAAAGGGCAAGGTCCAGCGAGTTTGTCCTAACATTCTTTGAATCTAGGTGGGGATGCATCAGTATTGTCAAAGGTTGGTCAGAGCTAATACATCCCAGTTTGTCAGATTCTCCCATATTTACAACAAGATTGCCCACATCCATATCCGGTAGGGCATTAGAAAGAACCTGACCCCTATCTTTAGTAGTCAAGTCCCCAACCTCATCCTCTGTCCCAGGCAGATAAGATTTGTGGGCATCACCCAGGTGAGGAGCTGATCCCCAATTTCATCATGTATCAAAAGAAGATCATTAATGAGCTGCCCATGAATTCCTAGATTAACTTTAATGTCCTTAAGAAAAAGATTTTGGGATTTACACTGATCACATAGAAGAGAACCAAAATCATTCTCTATGTTATCCTCTTCCTGATAATCCTTGGGTATAATTGAAAGACCATTTTCTTCACTCCCTTCCTTTACCTTGATTTGAGGTGAATATATATCTATCACATTATTATAGTATGGAGGTAAGTTATCTAAAATTGCTACATGATCTCCATCTTCTATGGGAATCTCCTTGAATCTAGTAAAATGGAGGTTTCAAGAAGGAGGAGACTGAAACTTGTCTGGTTTATCCACCATTATGAGGCCTAGATTGGAATCCTGAATTTGAACCGAATCCCCCACATAATTATGAATGTTCTGCCCTATCGAATGAAGATTGCTTCATAAGGGGGAAAGATCATCATCTATTATTATCTCACCATCTTCAATATCTTTGTATTTACTACTAAATTTATTAGGAGAAAAACACTGTTGGTCTGTATTAGTGTCTATATTATTATGATTTTCCTTTGTTGACAGGTTATGATTAGGGTGAAATAGAGAGGGGAACCAATCCTCTGAATTAGAATTTCTATGAGTGTGAATTTGTTCAGTAATTTGGGTCCCCTATTTTACATGTTTTTTTAAGAAGAGTGATGTTGTTTATTTGTCCTTCGAATTTTGTGTATTGTATATTATAAATAGATCTATTAGTGATTATTCTTAATATATCTTCATCCTTGGAACCAGGACACATTCTAATAAGTAACTTGACCTCTTTCTTATCATTGTGTTGTATATCTACTCCTAGGTATTCTCCTATGGATGAGCCTATTCTTTCCAAGAAATGCGAATGTAAAATTTCTACAGGGAGGTCATGAATCATAATCCATGTAGGAAAATGCATAGAGCTAGCTACTAATTCATTAATATTGGGTTGCCAAGGGAAGAAATTAATACAGAAACTTTTATAAAAGCATAAAGGAGACTGTAAAAGAACTATTTTATCTTCAACCTTTGAACAATGAAGATAAACTAAACGTGAAGTAAGAGAAAGAATACTTACCTGGGCCCAGCGGAATGAGTTTAACCATTTGCCAAGATTAGGGTTTTCTTTTATTGGTCCATTCCAATATGTGAAAACCCCATGGGTTTGACATTCTTCCCACCTGTTATCACTAATAGTGTTGCTTATAATAATGGTTTTTCTAAGCCCCTGCTCAGGAAGCCTAGATTTGAGAATTCTGCCTGGATTTGCAGCCCTAACAAGAGAAGAAACGCTTAGACAGAAATCGTCATTTTCTTCGACGCCACCATAAAATTGGGGTTTGATCTTATTCATGGTAACAAAGGGGATGAGAGGCTGCAACTTTGATTGATTTAAAGGTTGAGAGTCAAGTTTCCCCAATAATTTCTGCACTGTAGGCTTTGGTGTATCTTCCTTCTCTTTTCGATTAATGCTAAGGCATAGAAAATTGCACTTATGATGAGGGATGTACATTCTAGCTTTTGAGTTAATGTCAACGGCCTGTTGGAGAACAACCGGTGAAGAGGCTATCTGAAGTTCCCTTTTAGTATTAATGAGAGAGTGTCGGTGAAGTGGCGAATACGAAGGAGACATGGAAAACTCACTAGACAGTTTTGGGGCTAAGGTTTTAAAACTATTACAAAGGTTTAAAGAGAAGGGAGGGGCCAGAACAGGTCTGAATGCCCTATTTTGTTTGTTTCTAGATTTTCGCGCCCTCCTAGCATTTTGATGATGAGCAGGAATCCAACGATTCTCCAGAGGGAGGTCTGTCATCTTAACATTGACCGGATTCAACTGAGAAACAATCCTGGAGAAAGCCAAAGGAGAGGAATCCTTCAAAAAAATAGCCAAGGGCAAGCCTGGAGGAGCTATGAATGGAGAGGAATTTGGAGGCGCAGTGACCAGAATAGCATATTTCATTTTTCACAAAGAAAAGAAATTGGTGACCCAAAGATTCGACCGAGAAAAAGTGGTTTCTCGCAGAAAAGGAGCAGAGCAGCGCCATTTTTTATTCTGTATATTAAGATTTTTGAATATGTAACTAAAAGAGAATTTATTATATTTTTGAATATGTAACTTAAAATCTTTAGAGATATATTTTTTGAAATCATTCTCACAGAATCTTAATAATATAAGAGGTGGAAAGATCCCCTTAAATATCTTCCTTACTTTATTTCTTTTCTTTAATATTTTTCTATCATTTTGATCTTTTAATAGTCTTGTCATCCTCTTTAATTCTCTAAGACTCTCATAGTCCTCTTTAATTTCTACAATCTTCTCACCGAACACCACATTCCAACAAGTCTTTCCATTAGTATCAATAGCCAAGTCTTCATTAAAGGATATAATTTTTCAAGTTCAACTTTGTTTTGTCTAATATAGATGTGTATTCATAGTTGGATATGAAATGCATTCTTATTGATGAAGATGTTTCAACGTTATATCTTCTATGTATTCATTAGTTTGGATATTAAATATAAGCTTTGGTGTAAAAATATGGGTATTAATGTATAAAAGGACTATAATATGAGATGAATAGAACATAAATTCCTCTCATTAGATTTTAATCCTAAAAAAAATTCAAAGAGAAAAAATAGCTTTAACAACAATAGAATTTTTTCCTATATTTATTAGTTCTTATAATGTTTTCCTATAATTCATCTCTCCTTCAAAGAGTGACTAATATTCTCTTCGTTCCGTAAATAATATGTCTCCTGAACATATTCACTTACATATACTTTTCTATCAGCATAATCCTTGCAATCCCTTCTAGTGCAAGTGCTAGTTTAGTTAAAAATAGAACCACTATGTATGACAACATTTAATGCTCTTAATCTTTGTCACGTTTAAAAAAATGATAGTATTGCAACTAGATTATGAAAAAATTCGTACTATTGGCCTCAACCATCACATTTTAAAGTAAATACATGTCAAATTACTTGTTGATGTTTAACTTTTGTTGACTTCGAGAAGAAGGTGGCCACTTTTAGCTCCCTTTTGCCTCCTCTTTCCATGCACTCACATCCAAAATTGTCAATCCCACTATGGATCTATGACAAAGTACAAAACAACTTGTAGAACACCTTTGTTGAAGTGAGTAGGGGTTTTGGTAGGATCTTTTAGCAATTATGCAAAACCACTAGTTTTGATAAGGAATTATTATAATTGCAAATCGAGATGATTCAATAACCATCAATCTGCACTAAGAGGTAATTTCATTACATTTCTATAAATGATCCTTGACGTTTCAAATTCTAAATTTTCAACTTGTTGACATCCTCTTGCTCCATTCAAGCATAAATACATTGAGTAAATGCATTTTAGCATTAAATTAGAGTAATTGAACTAAATTCTAAAATGATGTGTATGTTCCAAGTAAACAAATAGATTATATTTATGTAAACGGATAAGAAGAGGTTGTAGGTGTTCTCTAAAGTTGTTTGTGTACCCAATAATCTCAAAATTGTATATGGACATTAGGGTGCCTCACCTTTATCAATTCTTTATGAAAATTCAAGTTGTCCAAAGTAAAATCATTGTGCCACCAGTTATAAGATATAGGCTGCTCTCTTTTCATTTCTTGTACCTCCTATATATATATATATATATATATATATATATATATATATATATATATATATATATATGCTNTATATATATATATATATATATATATATATATATATATATATATATATATATATATATATGCTTTACTGTGGGGATGGGCTTTAGTTCAAATATTCTAATTTTTTATGAGAGAATATTTAATTCCAATAAAAATGTTATTTTTTATTTAAAATCGTATTTTGAAGGCTTACCAGTATAGCGGGGCAGGGAGACAACGAGTAAGCATCCAACTTGGCTAGAGCGGAAAGGAGGAATATTTATTAAACAAATTAATAGTATTTTAACTGAACTTCGTAGGAGAGTTCATGTGATAAGATTGTGATACTATATCTAGTTTTTCATATTCATTGAATTGATGTGTAAATGTATTTATTTAATAAATCAAATCTATCAATAATTAAATATGTGTATTGCAATTGTTGTTAACAAGTATATTAGTCAAGTTTGTGTACACGTTCTTCCCAGTGCTTCCGAGTCCAAAAGAGTGCACATTTGTATTGTAATAAAGAAGTTAAATTGTTAATTAGACCAAAATGCAAATTTTTAATTCAGCGTGTATACACAGTACATGGTATTTAATTCTTATCTTTAAAGTGTGCAAGTTTATACTGTAATAAATAGAATAAGTTCTTCATAAAGACCTAAATTAGAAAATAAATACTCCAAAAACAATTTCTGTACATATAAGATTATAAGTTTGTCCGCAAACAATTCCTTTAAGGTTTTCTTATTTTTAAGAAAAGAGAAGTTTCTAATTCCTCCTAAAAAGATTAAGCCTATGTTCTTTCTTGTGTTGCCTTGAAAAAAGAAAATTGTATTTTTTTAAAAAAAATCATCTGTTGTAATATTGTTGGCTAAATATTTTGCAAGCAACTAAGACTACAACTTGACAAAATGTTTCTTTTAGTAAATATTTTGCAAGTAACCAAGACAACAACTTAACAAAATGTTTCTTTTAGGCAGCAGTATGTGAGATTGCTCTCTCCTCACAACAATAGGGGAGGCTCCCTTCTTACAGCAGGTGGCTTCAAGTAAAACAGAATTGTATCACACATGGTTCTCCTTGCTACAGTAATATTAGTAGCTTAAGGAATGACTTAAGAATAATCATTTAACAACAATTTATTTTATCTAAAGATGAAATAATTATAAAAACTCAAAGTCTCTTGTCTTTACTTCAAATAATTACTCTAACTTTGGATGCACAAGAAAGCTCAAAGTCTTTCCTTGAACACCCTCTACTCTGATTTAAGATTCTACCACTGAAGCCCAAAGTCTTCAGCGTTGAATCATTGTGGCCACTGCTCTCTATAGTAACCCCGATCTCCTTGTTGTCCTCAATTTTGCATTCCCCAAAATTGGGGCAACCCTACGCAATTCTCAGTTGATTGCTAGGAGTTTTTCTCTAAGCATGTCGATGTTATGGAAGGGATATTGTTCGATGGAATCAGTCAT
>MU223851.1:288569-301734 GCA_018584345.1 Thuja plicata
TATTGATCCTTGTTCAAATCAAGATAGTTTCTTTGTTTAAATCATTTGAGCATCTTTAATTTAAGTTTTCTGAAGACTTTGTGCTTTAGGGAATTGAGATTACTATAGAGATTAGTGGCTGAGATACCCCAAGGACTGAAGACTTTGAGCTTCAGTATTGGATAAATAGATTAGATTACTGATTCGAGGTGAGGACAGGAGACTTTGAGCTCATTGTATCACCCCGTCTTTAGATAAATCAACCGCTGCCTCCTTTGATTGTTCTTACGTCAATCATCGAGTCACCGACATTACTGTTGCAAGGTGAACTGTATGTGCTACAGTTCAGTTCTACTTGAAGCCACCTGCGGTAAGAAGGGAGCCTCCCCTATTGCTTAGAGGAGAGAGAAATCTCACATACTGCTGCCTAAAATACATATTTTTGCAAGTTGTAGTCTTAGTGACTTGCAAAATATTTAGCCAACAGAATCACAAAGTCTTCAAAACTCAAGAATTTTGCCTATAGTTTCCTTACACACAACAAAAGATGAATATTTACAATAAGCTCCCTCCTTTATATAGGAAAAGAGGAGAGTGAAAAGTGGAGAAGAAAGGGGAAACTCTTAACCACTTTGACTTATTCAATCTTTATCTATAACTAGCTAACTTTGATTTATTCAATGCTGCATGACCTAATGTACTTGCAGCATGATTACATAAGAACACTTCACATATTTTTGTGTAATCTGTCAAAGCTTCTACACTTTTAAAAAAATTGAGTGTCCTAAAACACTTCAAAGAAAATTTATACAAGTCTCAAATTGACATAGAAACTTGTGTATCACGACTGGATTTGATGCGCCTGTATGTTGAGTAATGTTTGCAGTCTTGCGTGCAACACTTGATGCCTTTAAAATTGCACTGTTGTCTCCACTTAGGTCCTTTTGTAGACGGTTCAAGACAACTCTAAAACTAGCTAGTTCGTCCATGGAGTTACAACTAAAATTTTTGGGTTCTAGTTCCTGATGAATGATTTGCACAAACCCTGACATGGCTTGTTCCTCTGTAATCAACTCACCATCATCAGTCATTAGGTTGCATGTTATCTCTTCAAAGGTTTTAACAATGATTCCCCTGTGTTGACTGCACACCTGTATGGCATCATGGATCTCTGTCCTCAAGTTCTTTAGAACTTGTTCTTTGTTTATCTTCTAATCCAAGAATTCGAAATACATCTCTTTTGAAGAGACTATCTCATATGTACACAGGATGTCAAGATTAGCTTCCGCCATCTTCTTCCACACATCTAAGTCTTCACTTAGAATCCTTTATTGACATTTATGAACATACGATATGCGCCCTTGATGACCAACACTCCTTGGGTTTCCAATTGCTTGCCCCAATCATCTATCACTTTGGCCTTTTTCTCTAGGCACTCAATGCGTTGTTGTGTCTCCTCTAAATGGAAAATTCACCTTCTCAGAAGAAGAATTTTGTTCAAGAGCCTCATGAAGACGAATGTTCTCCTTTAGTAGGTTTTTTTTCTACCAAAGCTTGTTTGTTCTCTTGTTTAGGTGTTCCACTGTATCTTTGACATCTAACGGACAACCCAAGAATGATTGCTTACCAAGTTCCACCCTGGTAATCTTGTAATCTGTGGTCTGAAGTTCATCAAAAGGCTTGTCTAAAGGCGGTTCAACTACCTTGGCATATTTAGTGTTTTTCTCATCAACAATAACCTTCGAGACCACTTTTTCTTTTTTCTTTTTTAGAGCCCGAGATTTGTTCTTTGGTATAGGATCAAATTCTTCCAGAGGCATTTCCAACTTCTTCATTTTCTATGTGACAACACCTAACCAAGAAGGTAAAATGAAAGAAGAAGAGGAACCATCGATTGTCACCATGGTAGTCATAGGCTCTGTTTGAGAAGTAGGGGCATTTGTGATAGGTGTCTCTTCTTGTACCATTGTTGCAAATGGATTTTCCTAAATTTCCTTTCCCATGAACATTTCAGTCTGTGCAGATGTCAGATTATTGCCTACCATAAGTATATCCAACTTAGGCAAATCCTCAGGCAATTCATCAAAGATATGCGATAAGTCTTTTTTATGTGCTGGGACAACAAAGGAAATGGGTGTAGCTGACACAATGGCAGTTGAGTGTATAGGCGGCAAATGCATTGTGAAGGAATCAACATCAGTATTGAGTGGTGACATAGGACGTTCCTCCATTTCTGGTGCTGATTCATTCATGGCTTGGATTTCATCCATCTTTTGTACTTGCAGTAACTCAAGAGTAACTGAATCCTGCAACTCTTCTTCACTAGCAATTCAGATCATCTCAGACCCCTTTGCTTTGGATGTTGCGATAGGTGTAGGAGCCTTAACCATGTGTTTTCCTCCCTTGATAACTAGCTTTTGAATAGTCCCGACTTCTAATGTAGAAGCCTCTCCTTTTCCTTTACCTCGGACTTCTGATTTCAAACCCATCGGACCAGCAAGATCAAAATCTTTCTCAGGCTTGATTTTGATACTTCTCATTCCTCTCCTTTTCAACCAAATGTTTGTATTGGCTAAGATGCTTTGAAATCTGTCCCAAATGGACATACTTTCTTTCACGCACCAACATGGAGGTAAAACGGGTAGATTCTTGATGCCATGCTTCCTATATTCCAGATCCAGGATATCATCATCATCTTCGACTCCGTCAAGAATATGGGCAAGGTTGAAGTCCACAATCTGTTTTATGGTAAGACGACAATAATTCCTTTTTGCAATATCAACCTCAGTGCAAAGATCAATCCATATGTCTTCAAAGCGATGAATATGGATGAACTGCCTTCTAATTTTATCATTCATGCCTCTCCAGTCGAAAGAACTCTTGGCCATGAATTTCTTCGGATTAATCTCCTGGAGTTCAAACTCCATACACTTGGCTTTTGGCACTGTATCAAGTGAGTATCCACCAATCCTTAAAGGATTCCGCGAAGAGATGCCAACTCCCTATCTATGCAACGTGGATTGATATGCTTGTACAACCATGAGCTGCTGAGCCAACTCCATTAGGATGATCCTGTCTGTCGCAAACCTAGGTAAGGTATATGGTTCTTCCCTAAAATATCCCACCCTTAGGTAGGTGAAGTTTGGGAATTGGAGAAAGAAACACCCATACTCACTGACTTTATTCCAAGCCTCATCAGAAACCCTCTTATTTGGGAGCTCCTTATCACACATGCATTTATAGTGCCCAAAGAAAGCATCTTGCACTCTTTGTAATGGATATGACTTGATCTCAGGGGCAATTGATCAAAATAGACCCAAACAGGTACTTGTGACCTATCTTCTTTAGTAGAGAGCCCCGAAAAAAGACCCTAGGACAACAACAATATAGACCAAGTATGAATTCATGTAAAAGGTACTAGTCGTTGTAACTTGCGCCAGCTGCTCACAAAGAGTATTGCTATGAGCTCACCCCAGAAAACTCTATGTCTTTGACTTGATAGTCAAGGAAAAGTACTTGTACATCCAAGGCTCAAAAATATTTGATTCTTTAAGTCCTTTGATTCTGTTCAATATGGTTATAAGATCATGGATCTCTTCCTTGAAATCTAACCTATGCATCCCTTTAGGCCATCTCACAAAATTGGGTCTCTTGGTGACCAACCAATACTCATTGATGTACTTCATGCAAGCTGATTTTCCATTTTCCTAGCTATTGAGAGTTTTCTCCTCTATCAAGTTCATCACAACCGGAGTTGGAAGAACTCTGAAAATCTTGTCAATTGTATCCGGATCCAGGCTGATTACCACTTTCCCATCTTGATCCTTGATTATTCTGGAAACATGATCAAAGTTCTTGGCACATGCTATGATGAACTCAAGTTCCAAAGCTGTTGTGGGGAAAGTAGAAACATGGTGAATGTAACTCACTCTGATGCTAATCATATCATCCTTCGTTGAAGTGTCCACCCTCTTCAGAAATTCATCTATTTTGAGATGTCCAATTTCAGTGTCTCGAATCTCATCCACATATGATGTGACTTGAGATGAAGAGATTGAATTCTAGTATCTATCATACTGATACTTCATCTTCTTTTTACCCTTTCCTTTTGGGGATGCAGATCCTTCTGACATGACAAGGTTTGCTGCAACAGTAACTGTAACATGGAAATTCTAGAAAATAAGCACCTCATCTTTAAGAGTAGAAAAATCGATCTAAGAACAAGAGTTGGGGAAGAAAGAAGCCCTCAATAAAGAGGAGAAATATAAACAAGTGGGCTTTCCGGAAGCATCTACATATGTTAGACAACAAGTCTAACATAAGGAAAATATTTTCTCTCTTGTGCATGGTGGAATTTTTGTGAGCAATTGCATATGAGGTCAAAAAGTGAGCTTTTCGTGCAATTTTGCATATTGGGACAACAAGTCTTACCTTTTCCATATGGGAATACGAAAAGGTGAATTTTTTAGAACATCTTGCATATTTTGTGTTTAATGCTTTTCTTTTCATAATGGAAATATGAAAATGTGATTTTTTTTGGAACAAATTGCATATGGGGCAGCGCTTAGCATCTTCTCATGCATTTTTAGGGAAGTTATTATCAAGAACGGGGTTTTTAATCCAGACTGCATATGAGAATAAATTGCATTCTCATACGCAACATAGAAGAAGAAGAAGAAGAAGAAGAAGAAGAAGCATATACAATACACAAAAATGAATGTACATATGCAACAAAGGAAAAGAATGAAGAAAATATATCTTCTCTTTTAATGCAAAGGGGAAGAACCACAACTTTTCACTCAAGCTTACAAAATTCTAGAAATGGAATAAGAATTTTGAGTTTAGCTTGAGATAGGAGGAGAAGAAATATATAGACAATTAAATTTGACAAATTCTTCATGCAACTTCATGAGTCATGGAAGAGAAATGCCAAATGTCCATAATGCAGTCAAGATTTGCATAAAATCAGCAAACAAGAAGAAGTCTTCAACCAAAAATGTGCCCTATGAAGAACAAACTCTTCCTTCATAAATGCAAATGCATTATATTTTGAAATCGAAGAAGGGAAAATGTTTTTGAACTCATCAAAATCCGCCAAGAGACTAGGAGTGAAAGTGCAGAGATTAATGGTGGATTCAATGTAGAGATAATGGTTTTTCCTCTTCTCATGCCCTAGACGGGCTTCTTCCTCCAAAATGCAGGGTCTTGTGGTTTTAACCTTCACGTTTTTCATTTAAATTTTAGTCAAAAGCCCGTCATGTTCTATGCAAAAGAAGGGGCAGCATTTGAATGAAGATTCAATGAAACACTATATGCAAAAACATAAAGAAAAGATGCCTTCCAATAAGCCACGACTTTTGACAACAAAGATCATATGCTTCTTCATGCATGTCTCTAAAAACGGTGCCTTCCATTCAATGATGAAACTGTGGGAAGAAATGATTACATATATGTAATCCTAACTAAAAATGACGCCTTCCAATAAGCTTTGTAAAAATGTGTTTTTAATTAGAAGAAACATTTGCAATGATCTTTAAATTCGACGTCATAGTATTTGAAATAAAGTCACGAGCTTTTAAAAACTTAATGCATATGTTTCATCATTTAAAATGATATGCATATGTTTATAAAAACAGCACCCTCTGCTCTATAGTGAAACCGTGAGTCTTTAGTGGACAAAAACATATGCTATTCCACCAAAATTCGACGCCCCATGAGTTAAAGTCAAGTTTTGGGCTTTTGGAAACGCTTTGCATTTGTTTGGTTCTTTAAAAGATATGCAAAGGAGAAGAAAATCGACACCCTATATGACTTAAAGGAAGCCACGCATTTCTAGAAAAGTTTTACATATTTTTTAATATGCCAAATGATATGTTATGAACATAAAATTTGACACCCTCACTTAGAAGAAGAGTAAACACGTTTTTAGTGAGGAAAAAATATGTAAAGAGAACAAAAATCACCACCATTTGGCATAAAAGATGAAAACATAAGCTTGGAAAGAATTAAAAAAGTTTAGCAAGCTTACACACATATTTTAAAATATGCATACTTGACTAAAATCCCCACCATTCACTTAAGTTAAAAAATAATTCTTAAATAACTCAAAGATATATGCAATCTTATTCAAAAAGCCCACCTTTTAACTTGCCAACCAAAGTAGACTTTTAATATAACATATATATTCAGATTGAATATGCAGATGCTAATAAAAAGTCCACCAACTAAAGGAAAACACAATCTTTTATATGTAAACTTAAATTTTAATGACTTGATATGTAGATATGATTCAAAAACCCACTGCCATTAAAATCTTTAAGCAATACTTCCCAGAATGATGCGAAATTTTGAAATGGAGTTTTAAATCCACCTTACACATAAAAACACTTCTTACTTCTTAGTCTATGCTGTTTGACAAGAAAAAGCCCACCTTTTAACAATTTCTCAAAGACGTGCAGTCTGTTTGAAAAACCCCACTGGCAGGATCTTGAAAAGCCTATAACTTGAGCTAGACTAACCCAAACGACGCCTAAGAGAGCTTGAAACAAGCGGGATTGCGAAGACTACAAACCTACGACAAGAACGAAACCAAAAACAAAACACAAAGACAAGGAAAAATGAAAGAAAGATAAAAAGACTAAATGCTTTACAAGAAGTAAAATCAGAAGAGAATCAAGGGATGACTGATTCCTTCGAACAAACCTTTTCAAAGCATCAACCTCCTTAGAGAAAAGTCCTACCAATTGCTTGAAAATTGCATAGGGTTGTTCAATTTTGTGAATGCAAAATTGAGGACAACAAACATGATGTATTGACCTTGAAATGAGAAAGCCAGTCTGATAGATTCTCAACTAGAACCCTGATTGAATGACTCGTGAAGAAATTTTTGTGATGTATTGACCTTGAAAAGAGAAAGCCAGTCTGATGGATTCTCAACTAGAGCCCTGATTGAATGACTCGTGAAGAAATTTGTGCGTTTAATGACTTAATCTGCAACTTCTATCGAAAAAGGATGAATAGACAATTAGAAGATTATGCACCAAATAACCACTTTGATTCCAAACCAGATTCTGTACCGATATTTTAAATGATCAAATGGATTGAATAGCATAAAAATAAAAAGATCATCTGACTTGGTTACAACTCAGAATTAACACCCCTTCAAAGGAAATATAGACATCCCACATGTTTGAAGTCAATGAAAACATCTCCAAAACAAAACGATCTTTATGTTAGTAAAATCTACTTATATTTATAGAAACAAACTAAAGAAACATTGTTCCATATGCATAGATAAGATGGATATTAACACACGGTGAGAAATTTTTTATTACAGCATATTAACATAAAGATTGACAATTTGATTTCCTGTAGTTCATCACCATATAATGTATATACCAAATTATAACTGTACCTATGAAGCCAAAGAAAGAAAGCAGGTTATTCTTAATGTTGTGTGAATTTTGTCAGCGTTCGACAAAGCTGGTGGGGGATCTTCTGACAGCACCAATGATGTCCGAAAAGCTGACAACACCCATAAGCCATCCATTTTCATCAGTGACCCAAACCCGATGGACTTTATTAGTAATAGCAGCTCCCATGACGCTTGCCAAGGGAGCGTTTGGACGGACTGTCACAAGAGGTCTAGTGAGATTCTTAGATGCTAACATCTTAAAAAACTCTGCAATGGTCATTTCTGGTGTCAACATCTTTATGTCCTCAAATTCCATTCCTCAGAACAGAAATGAGTTGCTGATAGACTCCCCACAAGCTTGCCTCCACTACCCCAACTTGGATATGTATCTGAGCATGCTTCTTCTTCTTGTGGTTCTATAACTGCAAAGGAACTGAAAACAGGCTTGTGATGCATCAAGCGCAATGCTGATATTAGTGTCATGTTGGATGGGACAGCCAATGCCACCAAGTTTGGATCAAGGAGACCTAACTCTGATACTGATATCATTACACATGGTCCCATTTCATCCAAATGAATTAGCAGGAAACCTACCACATCTGTTTGTGTAAGAAGACGATATTGAATTGTTTCATGAGGATATGGTGTCTCATGATGTTTGTGATCTGGAACTAGAAATCTGTGCACTCCTTTGCATAGGAATTCCATTGCATCAATTAGCCTGCAGTTTGGAACAACACAGAAAATAACATTTTATGTTTAGTCCAGTAAATGAAAACAGCAGTCTTAAATATCCTTTGCAGAAATTTCTAACAATTGGATAATTTAAATGTTCATGCCATTGAGTTGAGTTCAATGATTTTACATATGTATTTTACGAGACTACACAATAGAACTTGAAGGAGTACACATAAATAAGAGAAGCGGAAAATAAGATACTTTGTATTTGGATCAACTGTCCAGAGGAATCTGCTTTCATTTGTCTGACCAATTATATTTGCAACAGGAGTTTGTAGGGAATTCTCAGCATCTCTCAATTTCTCCCCGATATGCAGCACAACATCAAAGATTGAAACTATTCCCTGCTTTCAGTCAATTATTAATGATTAGCATATGGACTTGGTTCACACATCACTTCTTACAATCAGTCTATACCAAATTGTTAGCATCCGCCTACAATTTCTTTGATTACAATTCCTATTCAAATGCTAATAAAAGTGATAAGTGTAGTTAAGATCATCAACAAGACTAAGCAAGGAGTTACTTTTACAAAGGACATACCATCTGCTTACAACCCGACATTGTTATGTTTATTTGTCTCATGTCCTGAAAGAATTTTGATAATTAGGAGGCTTGACCCTATAGTATAGTTGAATTTCCTCTTATAAATGACCAAACACTGGAAAACAAAAGGTATTATTACATTATTATGGCTTTCCCCTTCCATTTAGTTACCTTATTTTTAAAATGAATATCTATGTTAGAGCTCTAATTGTCTTTCCTGGCTTTAATTCTTTCTTATACTCAAGCTACCATTCTTTCTAGAGGCCATTACATGTTAAAAATATACCCTGATCAAATTTTCTTTCTTTTTTTTTGCAAAGTTCACAAAGTTCTATGTTCAAACATTTCGTCAAATGGTTTGCATGCAGATGAGTTTGAGAAATTTAAAAATGTATCATCGGAATAACATATTTTCTTCATAAGAATTCAACCTAGTATTAATACATTTAGAGAAGCCATGTGACACAGTTTGAATTCATTCAGAATTACTGAATATAGATAAAAGATTAACATTAGAGTCTGTTGTATGCAAGTTCAGATAACAGAATAATGCACATACAATGCTCTGACCTCAACAAATGGTAGAAATGAAGTACTCAGAATCAGTCACGGTTGATATCACCCAAGTGCAAGTCCGAAATCTGCTCCCAAGACATCTAACTTCTGGGCAGTCCATCAATCCTAATGCCTTGCAACTAAGCAGCTGTCAGCTCCTTAAAACCCTCACGTCAGCCTTAAAAGGGGTCAATTATCAGCAAGGATATCTTCTAAAACCACAAACTTCCTTTATCTGTTGTATGCTGTTAGGAACCTGTGTGTCCCTTCTGCTTATTTTGTTAGTGTATTGCTGTTGGACGCATATGCTTTGTAAGTCGTCCCTTGAGTATATTTTATCATCCCACATGCATAAGAAGTAATACTTGTCTAGATTATACTTAATATTTAAGTGTGTGTTGAGGCCTATGAAGGCATCCACGAATTTATTGTATTGAGCTTGCTCATAGGAGGTTGCCCCCTCGAAGTGGCCTGCGATCAATAGATTCACTCTGGGTTCTGTTGTTGCTCTATATTTCGGTCATTTCGTGCATTTTCATCATATTGTGCAGGAGGTTCCTCTCATCTAGTATTAGAGCACTTTCTTGGGCTCACTGGGTGGAAATCCCGTCAAAAAAAATTTCCGCCGTGGCCTCCAGGTGCTGTGTTGATTACAATAGTTCTTTTTTATGTATCTGGGTTCATTTCAATTACAGTAATTCTTGTTCTTGCAGTAGTTCATTTCAATTGGTAGTATCCGGAGCCGATCGTTTCAAGAGTAAAAATTTTTCCGTTTTTTGGCCATATCTTCCCTGCCTTCGCCCTGTTTCCTCTCAAAGTTTCCCATAACCCCCGAAATTCCATTCCGCATAATCCCGTCCTTGAGGACCCTTCCCCAAATTCCACATATCGAAGCCCTAAATCCCTCATTTATCAATTTTTTAGGGTTTGCCCTAACTTTTTCGATTCTCAGCCAATCGCCACCAAATCCGACCACAAGGTTCATTTCCTAATTCTGCTCCTTTGTCCCTCTTGGACCGCTTTTCCCATTCCAACTCCCCACCCTTGAAACCTTCATTTTTCTTTTCCCTATTCCTTAGAAAGTGTCCAACCACTCGTCAAACCCCCATTAACCATTTGAGTTTTGCCCAAATCCAAATTTACCCTAACTAAAAAAGTTTATGTTTTTGTCTTTGTACCCATTTCCAAAAAAAAAAAAAATCCCTGCTATATGGTTGTCACCTGTGCAGGAGCAAAAAATATGGAGGAGGAACTTGCATCCCTCAAGACCAAACTTCAAGATCTGGATGACAAATTTCTCAGTCTCACTCTTCAGCATTCAACCATGAACAATCGACAGCCACCAGGCTCTTCTGCAGATGTTGGGTTTTCTTCTAACCCTTTTCATGGACCGAAGCTTGATTTTCCTCGCTTTGATGGTGCTGATCCGACTAGATGGATTTACTGGGCAGAGCAGTATTTCAGCCTGCATAATACTCTCGATATCAACAAAGTCCCGCTTGCATCTTTTCATTTGGAACATGAAGCTCTTCAATGGTTCCGTTGGTACATCAAGGCTAATGAAGAGCCAACCTAGACAGATTTGTGCACTCTCCTTTTGCAACGCTTTGGCCCTAGTGCTTTTGATGACTTCACGGGAGCACTCACTAAACTTCGCCAACAGGCACAGTGAGAGAATACTAGACAGAGTTTGAAAAATTAGCTAATCACACATAGGGATTGTTTGATGAATTCTTCCGCAGTTGTTTGGTCAGTGGTCTGAAGGATGCAATTCGATCTAAAGTCAAAATGTTCCATCCCACTACAATGATGGAAGCCCTCGGGTTGGCTAAGTTGGCGGAGGACAAGATTAGTGCTCTACAACGATCCAGATCCAATTTTGTTCCATTCCGAAATTCAGGTTCTCCACACCCTCAAATCACGCCAGCTCCCAGAACTACTCCTATCAAGCACTTGTCTGAGACAGAGATGCAGGCCCGTCAAGAAAAAGGGCTTTGTTATAATTGTGATGAGAAATTCACTCGAGGACATAGATGTGTTCAGCAAAAGTTCTATCTCTTGGATTTGGATTCTCCACCTGAACTAGAAGAGTATGTAGATGCTTAGGAAACAGTAGATGATGAGGTTGAGCCTCAACAACCACTTGCTGAACCTCCTTCGCAAGAAGCCCACCCAGAGATATCTGTCCATGCTTTGGCAGGACTCACTACCCCACAAACCATGCCGGTCCAGGGTTACTTCAAGAAGATCCCTCTTACTATTCTCATTGATTCTGGTAGCACTCATAACTTCATTGACCCTTGAATAGCCAAACAGGCTGATTGCTTTGTACATCCTTGCTCTAGCTTTGAAGTCATGATTGCCAATGGGGGCACTTTACCTTGCAAAGGGAAATGTCGCAATGTGCGTCTCTCTATTGGAGATTATAACCTGCGCTCTGACATGTTTGCCTTGCCCTTAGGTGGATGTGATGTAGTTTTGGGTGCCCAATGGTTACGCACTCTTGGCCCCATCCTATGGGATTTTGTTGAACTTTGGATGCAGTTTTCAGCCACTGGGCAAACACACACTTTGAAAGGCTTACAACCGGGGTCTCTCAACATCATCAGTTCACATTGTATGGAAAAGCTTCTTAAGAAGAATTCACATGGTGTCATCGCTCTGCTCCATTCCATTCAGATGTAGCCATCAGCGGTCTCTAGTACTCCTGCAGATCTACAACAAATTTTGGATAGGTATGCATGTGTCTTTGCTGAACCTGTGGGATTGCCACCTCCTCGCCCAGAGGACCACCGTATTCAGCTCCTTCCTGGCAGCATTCCCCCCAACATCAGGCCCTACCGCTACCCATTTCACCAAAAGACCAAGATTGAGATGCTCGTTCGCGACTTACTCAAGCAAGGTATTATTCGCCCTAGTACCAGTTCCTTTTCTTCTCCAGTTCTTCTTGTCCGCAAAAAAGATGGGTCCTAGCGACTCTGCATTGACTTCCAAGCACTTAATCATCTCACCATAAAGGATAAGTTTCCCATTCCGGTTGTTGATGAGCTTCTTAATGAGCTTCATGGCACTCATTTTTTTTCTCCAAGTTGGATCATGAGGAGGATATCCCTAAAACAACCTTCTGCACACATGATGGTCACTATGAATTTATAGTCATGCCCTTTGGCCTCACTAATGCTCCTTCAACATTTTAGGCATTGATGAATAAAATATTTCGGCCCTACCTCCGAAAATTCATTCTGGTCTTCTTCGATGATATCCTCATCTATAGCAAAACCTGGGCTGAGCATCTCCATCATCTGGATCTCATCAAGCAACTTCTCTCTGATCATCAACTCCGTGTGAAACAATCAAAATGTGTTTGGCCAGGAGGAAGTGGAGTATCTTGGGCATATTGTTGCACACCAAGGAGTTCGGGTGGATCCTACAAAAATAGATGCCATGAAAAATTGGCCGCATCCTCAAACTCTCAAGAACCTTCAGGGTTTTTTGGGGGCTGATTGGCTATTACCGCAAGTTTGTCAAGGATTACGGGAAGATTGTGTTGATGTGAGTTTTGTACCACTACATAACATATAGGACCAAACGCTTGATGCGGAGTATCAAACACTTAACCCTCTCTTGAAAAGTATATACTCACGAAGAACATGAGTAAACACTCCAAGGTTCCTTCCCTGTGGATCCTAACTCAGTTACAATGATGTGATTTGCTGGTAATCACGTCGGCGGGCTTACGTTGTTCATTCAAGGACATTGGATTCTGACTATGATGGTGATGGGACTTAGCTTTTCAATGTATATTTCCTTTGTTTCTCCTCTTGAATTTATATCACTCCAATCTGTTCCTCTTGAATTTATATCACTCCAATCTATTCCTCTCACTACTAATCTACTCACTGCTTTAACTACTACTCCTAAAGATGAAGAAGC
>MU223851.1:309815-328887 GCA_018584345.1 Thuja plicata
GAGGTAGGGCAATGTCTGAAGCCCGACTCGAGCCTGTCAACCTACTTTTGATGACGTCGAGGATGCAACGCCACGCCCCTTCTGCCACGAACTCCCTCCGCAGACCTCTACCTTTTGTGGCTTTCACGATAGAATCTAACTCTTGTGGAGTGAGAGGACGACAGACCTTCTTTATCCACACCTCCTTCCTTTCGCCTGTCATTTTCTGTGTTTTATTCTCTATCTTTCGCCCATTGCGTCTTGGGATACCAAATACCCGTGTGAAGTCCTCTGGGCTACATGAAACTGTGATCTTGTGACTGTTGTATAAGAAAATACTCTTCCTTGTCTGTCTGTCGAACCCCTCGATCATGACCCTCAGAGTGGGTTCAAAACTGCGCACAGAGAATAAGGGCATCTGAATAGCCCAATGCACGCCAGCGGCCCGTAAAGATTTTTTCACCTCATTGATTTCTGGGGTTTCATTCCACCATTTTCGGCACTCTAGGCCGTTGAGACTCTCAAAGGCGACAGTTTGGTGGGTGATGGCTTCCTGAGTGGTCTTTATCTTCTTTGCGGCATGACCAGTTACCTTATGCCCTGCAACCCTGACCCCTGAAGGTAGTGTCGTGGCTTTCCTGTCCATGGCTGAACTACCCGAACTACCTGTTTGCAACTGCGTTTTCCATTGGCTCCTCTTACCGGCTGAATTCATCTTTTTGTTTTGAGAAAAAGACCGTTAGGTTTACCCCAAATTGCTCCTTCGGCTTCCCTCTTTTCTTTCCCTCGGCGGCTGGTATCTTTCCCTTCTTCCTTGTTCTTTCGCGCGGCCTGCTTCTCTCCCGCGGCTGCTCCTCTCTTCACCCTTCACCCGCGGCTCTGTTTTATTCTTCACTTTTACCTTCACCGCGGCGCTTTCATTCTATGCCTCGGCGGTGATGTTTTCGTTTTCTATGGCGAGCGTATGGTATTTGTAATGCCCGCGACCTGTTCTTGATGTCCCGGCGGCCTGTTTTTTAATGTCCCGCGGCCTGTTTTTGATTTCCCATAGCCCGCGGCTTGCTCTTCTTCCCTCGGTCCTCGACGGTCTCTTCTCTTCTTCCTTACGCGGCTGCTGTTCCTCCGGCTCTGTGTTCTCTTCGGCGGCGTGGTGTGTTTGTTCTGTTTTAAGCCCGCGGCCTTTTCCTTTCTCCCTTCGGCGGAGAACGCGGCTGCCGTTTCTCTTTTCTCTCGGCGCTGTCTTCTTTTTTCTTTTATCTAAGGCCCGCGGCCTGTCTTTAATATCCCGCGGCCTTTTTATATTGTCCGCGGCCTTTTCCCTGCGGCGGACTGTCTTTGCCCTTCAGTGCAGCCCGCTACCTCTCCATGCACATGCCCGCGGCGTTTTTTCCTTTTCCCTTCGTTTTGATTTTTCCTTTTCCCTTCGTTTTGAAGGCCCGCGGCCTGTTTTTCTTCTCTCGGTGGCGTGAAGCCCGCGGTTGTCTGTGTTTTTACTGTGCGCGGTGGTCTTTTTCTCTCCTCGCTGTCGGCGCTGTCCTTTTTCTTTTATCTGCGCTGTGTGTTCTTTTTGTTGAAGGCCCGCTGTCCTTTTTATCTGAACATCAGAGGGTTCTATCAGAGTGGTCTAGAATATCTTCGGTGTTCTCCGAATATTTTGGAAACTATGTTGTTGTATGTTGATTGTAATCATGCCTGGTGGTATTTGTGATTAGCAAGTGAGATATGATGATCTATATCTGATGTGTTCAGTTACGCTATGGTTTTGTGTGTCTGGATGTGCTATCTTATTTGGGGTCATTCTTTTGGTTCCGGTATACTTTACGAATAAAATTGGAATTTTAATTTGGGTCTCACCTTGGTGCATGGAAATCCACATGTTTCAAGTTGCTTTGGAAGATGTTTTTTGGCTGACTATTCTACAAGCTTCATTGCCTATCTACACGATACGTTTTGGAGATGAATTTGGTTGATGTGCGAACCAAAGGATCTATCTTAAAAGAATGTGTTGTGATATATTTGGGCCCACTCTCTCTCCTAGAGTGGACCGCCTTGTGTATCTTGCATCTGGATGACAAATTTTACGTAATTACAATTCACTTTAGTTGTGTTTGACCTTCAATAGAGATTTTGATGATCTATCTCATATTTAAGGGGTACATTCAAAGTTAGAGAAGTGTGTGTGAGAATGTGGAAGTTTGAAAATGTAATGTCCCTTGTTCGGTCTTTGGTGTTTGAGACTGATTCAATCGTAAAAGACTTCCTATTCAAATTTATACACAATTTACTCAATTGATCTTTAAATTAATTTAAACACTTGAGGGCCTATTCTCCGATGATATCAATTGTAAGAAGGGTTTTGATAGAGCAACCAATAAGAGTGACAATTATGTTATAATGTCTCCTTATGATCTTACTTAATTTTCTCTAAAATTCCCAATTAAGAGTTGTAATAGCATTTATGAAATTACTTTGTTTGTCATTCTTCCCAAAGATTGATATTTAAAGGAATCGTTGAGCTTAATAATTTTCTCAAATAGGTATATATATATACTTTGTATATATATCTATGTTCAAGTCTTTATAGGCTGACCTAGAACTTTATATATACTTACATGTACTTCAGTTCTTGAACAATAATATCTATGTTCTTGTGTTCATAGACTGACCTCCAGCTCTCTCTATCTATAACTATATGTGTGATGTCTAAGATAGAGGAAGAATTGTTCTTGTCCAAAACCCATGCTATACTCAATGGCTATATTGATATAGGCTATGTTACTGTTGACCTGAGATTGATTGGATATCTCCCCCAATGGTTATCGCAGTTAAGTTCCTTGATTTTCCAATTTTTGTCCTTTATAGTAATATGGAATTATATGTCATCAATTGGTGCCAAGGAGCTAATTGCCCCAAGAGCCCAATCTAAATTGGATATAAGAGATAAATAAAACTATTTCTTGCCCTCCTTCAATTGAGTTTGATAGGTGGTATATATTGTGCATCATGGGAATGGTCGCCTTCAAAGGGATTGGTTGCATCTAAGAGACGTGTCTATGCCTCCTCACATCTCTTCATAACAAGTAAAGCGTGCACAAAAAATCTAAATCGGTTTGTGTTAAGTTGTATAATAGTTAATCTATACTCTTAGCAGTAAGCTTTCTTGTTCGTACCCTGCCTTATGGTAGTAATCACGCCATTCAATATGTAGTACGTAATAAAGTAATATTGTAATTAGAATTAGTTATGCTTTGTCGAGAGAGGGTAGTTAGGAAGCGAGGGGATGCATCTGTTGGTTTTCCCAACCAACCGACCATTATATAAGAACTTTGGAATATGGATGTTGGACTTATGTTTTTGCTAATAAAATAAGTAATAACATTTCCTCACCATCTTTGTACTCTGGTATTCTGGTATCCTGTAATTGGTAATAAATGATTATGTTGGTACAGTTGGATTGATGTTATATTGCTCTGTATTTCTTGTGTTAATAACCTTTCTACATTTTGGCGTCGTTGCCTAAGTCCGAACTTGGAGGCCGTCGACTGAGCAGAATGGAGTAATGGGAAGACCCTTCCTACCACGTATACAAATAACAAACTGATAGAGAAGAGGAGGAAATAACAAGAGAAGATCAGGTGACGAGATTTGGTGGTGGCCTGGGAAGTTTAGTCGACCAATACGTGCAAAGGGCAGCCCGAGAGAGCAGTTCCAAAGAGCACGGTACGGGACGAGATTTCGGTACCACCAGCGGTGTACGATCTACTTAGACAAATTCCTCAACTATTGGCAAGAAATTTGGTACACGTGGAGGAAGAAAGAGCCAAAACGGAACAAGAGCGGAGACGACAACAAGTGATCCAACAGTTGGCCAAAAGAAGTACACAGGAACTAGAGGAGCCTGACAATCCAAGGAAGATAACCAGACACTAAAACAATTCATGCCCTTGCTTCCAAATAAATATCCCAGGCGAAGGCCAGAAGAAGAAACTTAGGGGGAAACCGCCCTGCGAATTCTGGGTCTACACCAACAGGAGGAAAGACGTCACCATTTAAGAGGATTGGTGAACCAACCTCAAAGTGCAAGTCCAATTGAGGAAAGGCTGATTGAAAACACAATAGAAGGTATAGCCAACTTGGCTATTTCGGAAGCATCACGAAGGAAGGAAGGGTGGAAGAATCCTGAAACCCCCGCACGAAGAGAGCACTAGCAGGAACAAAGCCTCAGCCAGACAGAAGAATCACAAGGGGAAGAAGATATTACCAGTCCAGGAGGGAGCGTCCCAACAGGAGGGAACGTCCTCCCGACAGGAGGAAGCATCCTGGCAGGAGGAAGCGTCTCGACAGGAGGAAGCATCCCGGCAGAAGGGAGTGTCCCGGCAAGAGGGAAAATCCCGGCAGGAGGGAGCGTCCCGGCAAGAGGGAACGTCCCGCAAGGAGGGAAGAGCGGAAGGAGAATGGCGTTAGACAAACAAAAACTCCCTAGATTTACTACAGAAGGATCAGAGGACCCTGCTCGTCATTGTAAAACATGTATAACTATATGGCAAGCCAATGGAGACAACAATGCAGATGAATGGTTAAAAGCTTTCCCTGCCACACTAAGAGGTATAACTATTGATTGGTACACAGACTTGGGGGCTGCGAAGAAGACCACGTGGAAGGACCTCTGTACCGCCTTTGAGGAGGAATTTAGACTTCTATGTGATGATGACAAGACAGTCACAAAAATTAATAATACTAGGCGAGGGAAAAATGAATCTGTCAGGGCATATAGCAGGAGACTCAAGGAATTGATAGGGAAGTTGGACAACAAACCTGCTAACGGATTAAAAAAAAGGTGGTTCATTGAAGGGTTAACTCCGTCCTTAAAAAGAAAAATAAAGATAGTACCACCATCATCCTTTGAGGACGCTTGCACCCGTGCAATGGATATAGAGAGTGAGAACAAAACTTCCAAAGCCAAGAGACATGGAAGCGGGAGTGAAAGTTCAGAAGAGAGCAGGGATGAATCTAAGACCATCCAAGCCCTGAGGAAAGACATGATGAGGCTAATGAAGGAAGTAATAGGAAGTAAGGAGGATAAAAGGGAGGGGAGGGAATTGTGGTGCACAGATTGCGAAAAGGAAGGACACACAAAAGGGACATGCCCGCACAAAGCGTTCTGTGACATCTGTCAGGTGTTGGGCCATACAATTAAGGACTGTCCCTACAATCTAAAGGCAAAGAATGCGCAAGTATTCTTTACCCAAGGAGAACAATCCACACCGCCTTCCACTCCTCCACGAAACACAAATACGGAAGCCTCGAGAGGGTATAGAAACAATAGGCGAGGAAGCAACAACAACAACAATAATAACACACCCAGGAGATCAATCAAATACGATTCTAAAGGAAGACCTATGATTCAATGTAGGCAATGCAACGAATGGGACCATCTTGGGCGGGACTACCAGAATGGAGGGCAGAACGGAGGAATGTTGTGTAAATGGTGCAGACCAAGTAATCACGAGGATGCCAATTGCCCCAAACAAAAGGGGGTGAACAAGCTCGACATTGCAGAGCCAGAAAACAAAGTATTCGCCATCACAAGAATGCAGGCTAGGCAACTTGCATATCAGAATGCAGCTACAGAGACAGAAAGATTCCAAGAAGCCAAAAAGGACATTAGAGATAACATAGCAGAGGAAGGGGGAGTAAGTACGGCTAAACTCTCAAACAACCGGCCAGTACCAAACATCATGAAACAAGTACTGGAGACCACCATTCCGATGAAAATTGCGGATCTATTAGAAACGATACCTCATTTGCAGGTAGCAATAACACAAGGAATAAGTAGCGAAGAGGTACCTTTCATTGTTGATTATTATTCTAATAAAGTACCTCAGAACATTGAAGCATTGTATTCAGACTTGTTTCATAAATAAAGAAGATCGTTTTGCGGTGTGGTTGGGTTTTTCCCTCGTTTAGGAGGGTTTTCCCAAGATAAATTATGTGTCTTTGTGTTTATTATTTGATCTTTTGTTGTTTATTTCAATCCTGGTATAGAAACATTAACATGGTATCAGAGCTGGTGTAAACAAGCACCTTGTGCATGGAGTTAGAAGTAGTATTCATTCTGTTGTCAGCAATCAGATTGTACTGTTTTTGCATTAAATATATATTGGTTCGAAATATTCAGATTGAATCTCAGTGCTTCTATGAGATTTGTCTGCATAAACATGGGTTATATGGCTCAAAGCACTCAGAGTCGCAGGCTGTGTTGCCTTGCCTGGCTTGCACAGGGGCTGTGAAACCTACTTGAAGTTGTTAAAAGACGGATTTATCAATAAAGAGATAACTATTTTATGATTGTACCCTTCAATATTGATCATGAATTTTATGTAGTTAATTCATGCAATAAAATTGGAATAGTGAATCATGTATGCTTCTAGCATTAGTCTGTATATTTCTCTTTGGGATCTAGTTTGAGTCTATTTCTAATTTCTCTAATATGCTTCCAGGATGGATCGAGGAGCACAAGGATGATGAGAGATTGCAGCCTGAGCTGAGTTGGTGGCTCTTCACTGGAAACATCTCTTGAAGAAGAAGAACCTATTCAGATTGTCTTATGATCAGTTTATTCTATGAGGAGGAGATCAGATTTAGAGGGAGCATGAGTGGCAGATGTAGAATGCCAAGTCCTTTACAGAGGATCAGCAAGCTCATGTAGCAATGTGACTGCTAAAGCTCATTGTTGGACAATATTGGAGTTAATTTCTTGGTATTGTGATTATCAAAGCTTGCAGTATACTGCCCCAACTGAGAGGGAGTTTCCATATTCATGACAAGCAACCTTGGACGAGGAGGTCAGAAGGTTGATATCAGACTTAGAGGGAGTATGATTTGAGAAGCCAGAAGGTTGATTTTTATCTCAGAGAGAGCCATATCATCATGAAGACTTGTTAATGACTTCTGCTCCGTGAGGGAGAAGTTCGAGTTGTAATCCCTTGTTAATGAGTTCTTCTCTTCGAGAGAAGTTCGAGGTGCAATCCCTTGATAATGAGTTCTTCTCTGCGAGAGAAGTTCGAGGTGCAATCCCTTGAAAATGAGTTCTTCTCTGTGAGAGAAGTTTGAGGTGAAATCCCTTGTACCACCCTCTGCGAGTAGGCATGGTGGAACCACCCTTTGCGAGTAGGCAAGGTGGTAAAGCATTCTTCTCTGAGAGAAGTTTGTGTTAGGGTTTGACAGAACTAGAACAATATAAGAATAAACAGTTATACGCAGAAACAATAGACGAAAGAAACTAAACACAGATAACACACAGATTTAACGTGGTTCACCCAAAACCTGGGCTACGTCCACCTACACAGTCGTCCAACCTTTCTTATTATCCAGCAAAAACATACACAACCTTACAATGCATTATACATCTCAAACACTTATAACATGCGTTTTAGGGCAACCTCTAAAATTGACCATTTTAGGGTTTACAATGTCGATCTTCTTTTTCCCGAAAAAGCAAATCTCTTTCCCGACATGTCGCCACAATATCAACAGTTTGAGGTGAAAGCCCTTGTTCGACCCTCTGGGAGTAGCTATGGTGGATCCACCCTCTGGGAGTAGCCATGGTGGAAGTCATGTGTGTGACTCCATGATTTTACTTGTTGTTTCTTTGTTTCACCCTCTAGGAGTAGCTATGGTGAATATTGTTATGCTGAGAAAATTTGTGATGAGATTTTGTTATTGACATTTTTTGTTTGCAGCTCCATTGTGCTTGTCAGGTTGAGACACACTATGATATATGAATGATCTCTCTCTTGCGAAGAGGGAGTGTTGAAGTTCAGTAACTGCAGGAGATATCTACATACCTGCAATAGTATTCTCTTCATGATATTTGGAAAGATATCTTCTTCGCTAAGAGGGAGTGTTGAAGATGTGTAGCTTCAGAAGTTATCCTTCTTACCTGTGATTGTTATTTATGGACTTCCCTGCTAAAAGAAAGCGAGGACTGCTGAATAACTTCTTTGGAAATATGAAGTTTCTCCACCTAATGACAATCAAGAGACCCCATGGAATATGATAAGTCATGCGGTGGAGAATGGAAGAGTCTTCCATTCGAAGAGCCTGTCCTTTTGCATTCTCAGTGCCTACCATTTCAAGATTTCTTTGCATTCGATAAGAATATCATCGGACTTCTTTGCTGAGCCTCTTGGGTGACATGTTTGATGCTGATAGTTATTTCTATATATATTCATTACAGGTTTTGCGTTTTCATCTTCTGCGATATTGATTGGAGAGATTATGTGTTCAAGTTCTTGATATATTGTGGATGTGGTTGTAGCATATATTCTGAGCATTTCATTATTGCAGAGATTCATTGTTGATTATTATTCTGATTAAGTGTCTCAGAATATTGAAGCATTGTATTCAGACTTGTTTCATAAATAAAGGAGATCATTTTGCGGTGTGGTTGGGTTTTTCCCTCGTGTAGGAGGGTTTTTCCCTCGTGTAGGAGGGTTTTCCCAGGATAAATTATGTGTCTTTGTGTTCATTATTTGATCTTTTGCTATTTATTTCAATCCTGGTACAGAAACATTAACAGTGGGGATAGTCGAGGAGCTGCAATAGGGTGTCTTGATCCTCAACCCTAGGCCCAAGGTCAAGATCTTATCATCCTTGGCCTCAAGTTGTACTTAACCAATGGTACATAACCATCATCATGAGGTGGCCTCATGGTCCTTAACCATCTTTACAAGGCGCTATACCTAGTGAGGAATCTCTCACTATTCCCCTTCCTTGCACTCCCTTCCTTCCCTAAATATGATCAATAAAAGTATGGATATTCAGATTCAAACATATTGCATATAATCTGATATGTGTGTGTGTGTGTAAGAAATATTACTTCTTCATACCACAGTAATTAAGGCCAGGGGATTATAAATAGGTCATTCTGTTGCATTCATGATTGCTTCTACTGTAGGTTTGATTGTCTCTGTTGTATGATTGCTTCTGCTGTAGGTTTGATTATGATTGCCTCTGCTGTATGATTGCTTCTGCTGTAGGTTTGATTGTCTCTTCTGTATGATTGCCTGTGCTGTAGGTTTGTTTGTCTATGCTGTATGATTGCTTCTGCTGTAGGTTTGATTGTCTCTGCTGTATATGTATTTCCCTCCGCTGGTGTTTGGTGGTCTTCTTGAAATAAATCCCTCCATACATTGCCTTAGGTCTGCCTTGAATCTGCTATAAATCTAACCTTCTAGATTGCTCTCAATTTAGCTTATAGGCCTGCTAAAAATCACTTTTTAGGTCTGTTCATAGTTCATACCCTTCCTTAAGATTTGCTTACAAGCTTTATTAATCCCACAAAGTCTGATTTTTCATAACATCAGATCTGCGTTATAAGTCTGCTCCTAATTAGAAAGATATTGCATTGAATGGATGCCCAAATGAGTCTCAACGTACCTCTCTTTGTACCTTCCAAGAGGCACCTCTTCACCAAACAATACAACTTATCAAATCACGTTGGCTAGCACATATGATATTTAATTTGCATTTGATTACGTTAACAAGGGTCACAACCAGGTCGGCCAGCAATATGAAAAAATATTTATTAAATATTATCCACAAGATAGGGCGCCCATCTCTAGGGGAGGTTGGCCCTCTAAAGAAAATGCAATTTTGTATTTATTTCAACTAATTGAATGCGCCATCATATGGAGAGGGATCGGCTATTATGATAGGATTTATATTCTCCATAAGGAGTCAGCCTAAACAATAGCAATTAGCGTTATTTAATTTTCTTTTACAATCCCTGTTCTCCATCTTTTGTCCTTTCAAAGATTAATGGAAAATACAGGATGTAGATTTCTGTTGTTTTCGTTATTTTCTCTGTGTTCTGTGGCTGCACGGATTTATTGAACTCCCTTCCAATATATATATCTATATATATATGTTCATGAGAACTTGAAGGTGCATCAGAGATAAAATCCAAATTACTTCTTTAAAAAATTGTGGGGCAATCAATACACCTACCGAACACTGGAGGCTATAGATGGTAGCCAGCAACCTTACACCCTTTGCAGATAGTCCATCCTACCATTGCTGGTACCTAATATAAATTAAACCAAAAGAAGCTCCAATCCTACTCATCTTATCTCGGTTGATTTCCTTGAATCTTAAAATTTGCTGAACAATTTTAAACACGGGAGGAAATGGTTGAGCGCCAGCAACCTCATACCCTGCCCACGTAGTATATCCTAACGTTTTACTCAAACCGACTATAAGTACAACCAGAAGGAGCTCCAATTATATCCATATTCTCTCAATTGGTTGTCTTGAAATCTTATAGCGAAAATGTCAAATAAATCTTGCAATTTTATTTAAAAATTAGACACTCAATGAAACAATCTTCTAAGCAAGCAAACCCATCTTGGTAGGTCGTTCAGACAATCTAGCCTCAAGAAAGTCAAAAGTGATTTGATCTGAGCTTAGCAACTCAGTTCAAAGCCACTGCAATCCTAAGCTAAGTCTATGCACACCTGTCTCGATAATGGTCGGTGAGATACAGAAAGAGGAATGGAAGGCCAAAGGTAATAACTAACCCTTACGCCGTTAGAACTAAACTGATAGCCCGGCCCGGGTATATATCTCAAAATATGGGCACGACCCACAGTCGTATTTCAAAATCTGAGCACCACCCAGATGGACATTACAAAATTCGAGCACCGGCCTCAATCATATTATAAAATTTGAGCACCATCCACATGCATATTTCAAAAAATTTAAATCAACAACAGTCATATTATAAATATTTAAGCTCCATCCATCCGTATTTCAAATATTATGTGGCAATTGGACTTGGTAATCTATGGATAACAAAGTTGATATCGTACCTTCTTGTTGTGCCGGCTTCCAGTAGAATAGAAAGGAAAAGCTCATGACAATGTGTTTGACAGAGATGACTGTTTTCAGACAGGCATGAAGAGACGAATGTAAAACAAGCTTCGTCATTTTACCAAAACTTGACGCGTAGCCACAAACCATCTGCGGAAAAGTGGCAGAATTTGGTAGCAACGACATGGAAAAGCAGTGTTGTTACATTATCAAATATTTAGATTGAGTCAAATGTTATCTGAAACTTTCCTATTTACTTTGATCTTGTCTTTTACTTGCCATGAAAAATGTAAATTATTAAACATTGTGCAGTGTAGTGTGGGATTTAAAGATGAGCCGAGCGAGATTATATGATCCCTGTTACAATCACTTCAGATACCACTTTCGTTCTTTTTATGCCCGAGCAGACATGCAAATATTTACTCATTTTATCTGTAGAAGCAATCACAAGTTGAAAGTTGGGAAGTTACCTATTCGTAGGAGCAAAGATTTAAGATGGTGAGCTTCTTGCTCAAGATTTATTATAGGAAATGGGTTTATTTCAAAAAAGTTTGAAGATTATTAGTTTTTATCGCATATTGCATTCATTAGATGCAACTATTTTTTTATTTGACTAATAAGATTTCAGAATATTTTGAATTTTTATATATGTTTTATATTTGAAGATTTTTATATATTTATAAAATTAAAATAAAATTATTTATTTGAATTTCTATTGGTTGTGATATTGTTATCAGGTTTCACCTGTGTAGTTTTTTTTAGTCAAACTCATTGACCCGTGTTTCATGAGTAGTGTTCACAAGAACCCATTTCTCATGAGAATGAATGGAACACTTAGCACGAATTGCATCTACGTGATGCTCATAGAGGAGGTCACCCATCCCAATACTACTCCAGCTCGAGCGTGCTTAACTACGAAGTTTCCTCCATGGTTACTAAAAAGAGAAAGGAGAAAAATCAATTTTCGAAATTGAAATTGCGAAGAAATTCAAAAATCAACTATTGCAAGTTATTTTTGGCACGGATATCATTCAATGCAAAACTATTTGCATTAAACATGCATTAATGGAACAACTTGTCTATCCTTCTTTTCTTGTTATGTGTGTTTGTTTTGACACATTGCAAAGAGGGCATTTGAAGACTTAATACGTATTAGCTAGGGTTCTTGTATCTTCTGCTTTGTATGAACGTTCTAAGGTTTTTGCAAAGGTTTGTTTACCTTTGTCTTTGTTTAGTGTTGCAAGGTTTGTTTTCCATTGTCCTTGATTAGAGTGAAGTTTATTGTTTTCTTTCATCATATTTTCTCTCTGGCACAACCATTGTCATGGATTTTCTCATATTTTTGAAATTTTGGCTTCGGATTGTCTAAGATCTTTTGCTTGTAAACTTAAATTATTGTGTTCTTTAGGTGCATTTACAATTAAAGTTCAATTAGTAAAGGAGTATGTAGAAAAGATTTGAAATTTATGTTATTGAATATTCTTTGTTTTGCAAAGCTAAAATCACCCTTTTTGTGCATTTGTAATTAGGGAGCTTAAAAATTGTCAAGATATTTTTTTTTATAAAGTCAAATCGTGTCAATTTAAGTGTTTGATGGCTACAGGTTTTGAGAAAAAAACAAAGAAGCTTTTGTTTCTAAGATCTATTGCTTACAAGCTTACATTATCATGTTTTAAGTTGCATTTGGAACTAAAGTTTTGTTAGCGAAGAGTATGTGGAAAGGTGACATAAGATAACATAAAATTGTAAGTATCATATGTGTCTCCTAAGTAAACTTAAGTAACAAAGTCAAAAAATGATCTAATAGTGGAACTAGCTAAGTAATACTCATTCACACCAATAATATATCAATTTGTATAGATAAAAAATATTTATTTTAAGATAAAAGTATACAAATGAGAATTATCGCCAAGAATTTGTAAGATATTGAAAAAAATTTCACGACTCTATCTTAATTCCATGATATTTGGATGGAGGAGGTTATTTTTCACTCCTCTCTTAAAGTTTGTTATATACCTAGACTTTTTGCTTCTTTTTTATTTTGATTGATCAAGCCTTTGAGAGAGGTGATAAAGATCAAATATATTAAATCTTCCTTTCCCCACATGAAATTGATGGACTGATATCATTGAATTCATAATAATTTTAGATTCTACGGAATTCTCATTATCTGACATTTAATCACCTATAAAAATAAATAAACTAGGTGGTCTTGGTTCATTTTTTTTAAAGAATAATAGACATGTTAAAATTAGTCATTCTCATTTAAACAAAGTAAAAAAAAATCTTTCTTAAAGAAGAACAAAGTAGCAAGTGAAAGTAAGATTGAGAACCGCTTAATTGTAGTTCCATTTATTGATATTCTACTAAAATCATATTAAATATGAAAGTAATAAAAATTTTAAATCTTAATTTCATTTATTTATATTAAAACATTCGAAAATGATATCCAATATATTCAATGGAGTGAAACTAGGTAGAATGGTGATTCTTTAAATAGAAAGATATCTGTAACCTATTAGTTTTTATCACTAAATAGAGTACCCTAATGTGATGGAGAGTAAAGTTTCCAAAAAAATCAACTAAGGGACTTGTTGTGACCTTTTCACACCATCGCCCCACTGCAAATGGGGACCCCCTCTTTTTTGCTTGTAGTTGTTAGGTTTTGGCAGTAGACGTGGCAATTCAGAGTTTAAAAGGTTGAGGATTGGTTAAATAATCAAGTTGTTGAGGTTCAGAAAAAGATTAGAGTGTCTAGATTGAAGTCCTTCGGGGTCAAGTTGTAACAGGTTGAGCCAAATATCCTAAGTGCATTAATATTTTGGCTATTCAAATAGTCCAATTTACATTATAAAGGCATATTTTATGCATAAGAACCTTAAAGTCCTTATAAAAATTGATTTTCCATACTTACAATGCTGAAAATCCTTATGAAAATCAAATTTTCCTTATAAAAATGCATAAAATATGGATGGAAATAGAATTTCCCAGCCAAAATTGCACTTTATCCCAATGGATAAAGATTTTCCCCACCAAAAATGAAAAATAGAATTTACCCACTTAAAATCATGAAATCTGAATGAGGCATGAATTTCCCCACTTGAGGATGCATTTATTTATGAAAAAACTAAGTGTTAAACTAGTTTGTCCAAATGAAGTTCGAATTTCCCCATTTGGATACTAAGGACATGGAATAAAGTGAAGAGTCCAAATGCAAAGTGATTTTCCCCTTCGACTTACACTTAGAAAATTTTAAGGCAATTACTTTGTCCCGGTGGGTGTGGATTTTCCCCATTGTTCTGATGAAGATGATTTTTCCCCTCCAACACTAAGAAATTTTTTGAGATCCAAAGTCATGATATCCCGATGGAGTATGAATTTCTATTTGTCTAGATGAATAATGAAATCCCCCAAATCCAGATGGAGGTTGATTTTCCCCTTGAAAGCAATTGAAGAAGAGCAAAAAATTCTAAGTACAAGATTCAGTTTATCCCTATATCAATCGATTTTCCCCACTTGTGAGCAAGGAGAGATGAATTTGGCAAAGTATAAAATTGGGAATTCATCCCTATGGGGTTCAAATTTCCCCACTTGGATGAATGAAAAATGACAATGGACAATCCTTATGAAGTGTCAATTTCCCCCTTTTGGGATAGTAAAAGGTGGACTTAGAAAAATAAATGTGATCCTTATGTGGTTTGATTTTCCCCTTTGGAATATTACAATTAAAATTAATTAAATAAAGGGAAACAATTTATTTGTGGTTCCACGAGTTTCTATGTGACAATTTTTAATCCCACATTGCTTGTGTAGGTGAAACTCCAACCAAAATTGACGCAAGGGGGGGTCAAAGAGATCGGGCCTGAGGCACTCCCAACTACCAAACCACCTTGCAAAACCAATGTGGAAGCCAACAACACAGTGAGAGAAGAAAACACAGAAATCCTTTATATTAATTTGATCAAACTCATTAAATGTCAGGTTGTAAGGCTTTCCCAGTTTCGGCCATATATTCAATGAATTACAATAAGATCTTCATACGTCACAGATCACAAACCTTCGATCTCAATATCTAAACATTTTCTTTCTTGCTCTAAGAATGATTCTCCTAAACTAAGAACATACAACCAAATATATACAAGAGTCCACCACAAGAGGTCGGCGCTCAAATCCATAAGGGAGACCCAGATTTAGGTCCACTTAGATCCCAATGAGAGATCCCAAATCAATTAAGCCATCAGAATTAACTGAAGAAGTCGGCCAAAGATCCAACTTCCAAAATAAGAATCTCGGGCAAAGCATGACCAAAAATCAGCAACCATCGGTAAGAGAATACCCGAGCATTAGAAAACCCGTCGGTAAGGACAACATTGAAATCCATCGAAAAAGCATGACCAAGTAACAGAAAACAAGCATGCCTGAGAGAAAGAACCCGAGCAACAGAGATAGGCATGCCCAAGCAACAGAACCCAAGCGACAAAGAAAAAACTAAATAACTAAAGCAAACATATTTTTGGTTGTGTAGGATTGCCAATGACCCAAGATGCTCCTGCATCAAAAATCTACTTTAAAAGAGAAAGAAACAACCACATGAAAATACAAAGGATTGACTAAATGGTCAAAGGTGGTGAAGATAAAAGTTAGAAGGTTACAAATCGATCTAAGGGAGTGCATCTCTTGGATGCTGAGTTGTACGATGAATAGTCAAGAATTTTCTCATTAGCTCATTTGGTGGTGCTTATTTCCTATTGGCTATTTGTGAATGCCTTAATTAGGGTTTGTTATGGATTAATCTGGGTCATTGAATATGTTTTAACCTTGGCCATTCATTGTAATTGGAGCTCCTATATAGACCCCACTCCCCTCATCTGTAAAGGGAGATTGTTAGAGAATTGTTGCTAATATATTGCCAAATTTTCTCTACTACTCTCTTTTTTTTTTGTGCATGGTGAATACTTGTGATCTTATTTGGAGTATTGCAAGGTGATATACATTCCTCACTTAGAATAGATTTGATTTCTAGTATCTAGTTATAATTTTCTTTGAGGAATCTAGTTGGATAAGAGTAATTGTGAATGCATCCTTGCTTGGATCAGTTACAAAGCAAACCACTAGCTACTTACTAATTTTAAGTCTTGCCTTGCATGGTCAAATGACATTATCACAAACTTACCTTCAATCCTTACTTGCTCTTTGATTTGCATCTATAGATGGGATTAAGGAAATGGCATTGATTTGTTCGAACACACCTTAGAAGATTGACCTACATGAGAGGAGTTGAGGACAAGACCGCATGTAGTAGAGTTTAAGGATATTCAGTATTTCTTGAATCCTCAAGTAGAAGTAGAAATAGATTAGGTTCATGAGTTTAAAATAATTGTATTGAATTTCATAAGTTGGAAACTATTATATTTTCATTGCACGTTGTGAAGCCATATCATTCAAATTCAAGTTGACAAAGTCTTAGTGAACTAGCATAAGTCCCATGTGTGATAACCAACAAATCACATTATTTTCACTATGTGAGTATCCATCATTAAGAAGGAACCTTGGATTCATCTTTATGATCTTTCATTTCAATATTTAGCATAAGGGGTATCTTTATTCAAGAGAAGATTCAATATTTGGTGTTTTGTCTTGAAACATGGAGTGTTCTATCATGTATGGTATAAGGGTATAAAACTCACATCAACAAAAAATGGCAGTAGAAGGAGGGATTGTTCAAAACTCACTTGAGAAGTTGTCAATGAGTTGAAGATGGTGTAACATGGGACTTTCTTGACCACACCATCCTAAGATGAATTGAGAATCGTATCCAGATAGAATCTATTGGAGATTTGCTTATGTGTAAATAGTTGATTGTATGTTTGTCATTGATGACAACATATAATATACAACAGTATCCTGTAAGAAATTATCAGTAAAGATATTCTGGAGCCTTGCACGTTTACATCTATGTTGTAGACATGTTCTGGATGCAGTGTTCATACACGCAGATTTAGATATGCAATTTCAGTTGAGTTATGTTAATTTGTTTTGGCAGTTACAGTTTCTGGAGATTATCTGTTAAGAGCTTACGTATTTACATTGTTTCTTGAGTTGCGCCTATCTTCGGGATATGTGTGTTTGTATTCATGTTTAGTTATGAGTTAATGATGATTATCTAAAGGCGCTAAATGTGTTTTAACAGAAGCGTGATGTTTGAGTTAATTTGGTAGAGCCGACTATGTGAAGCAACGTGTCCACTCATTTTGAGTTGCGCGGTCCTAACTTTGATTGCGTGCTTAGTTAAGCCGACAAGGAAGTTACTGAAGTGTTTCCTACAGCTTTCATGACCTTATCCTTGGGGAAGATACATATAGCAGTTCAATTGTGATTGAAAAGTGTGAATGAAGGGAAAAACAATAAGACAGAGCAGAGCAGAAAGTTAGATAGTAAAGCCACATCATTCATCAGTTGAAGATCTATGTGAAGAATCATAAGAAGATTACAATTCACTAGAACTGATCAAGAGAGCAGGTCTACTCAAACAGTTCATTTTCAGATATAGTGTATATCTGCGTTACAGAAGGTTGCATCCTTCACCATTTGAGCAGTGAGCTCTTAGACAGTGTGTCATCACCCCTAACAGGGTTATTTTTAAAAGACTCCTAACAAGGTCCAACCTTTGACCAAGTCTCTGTAATTATTGCATTGTAAAGATAAACTTGTAATAGGGTTTAAAGATCTTCTAACAAGGATCATTATAAACTAGTACAGTTATTTGTTCAATTATGTGTCATATTGTTGAGTTTATGTTTAAATTTATTATGTACTTAATTGGAAAAAGAATTGAATCTTGTAGATAACCGATTCACCCCCCCCCCCTCGCAGTTATCTCTTGGGACTATTCCTAACAATTGGTATCAAAGCCAAGTGCCTTGGAGAGAAAGCTTAACAACTTAAGGTAGATTATATGACATACTTCAGAAAAGAGAGTCCTAAGTTTGATGGAGAGAATTATCTTGATTGGAAGAAAAAAATGATAACACATCTACAATGCGTTGGTTTTGACATTTTTGAAATAGCCACACAAGAATTTGTTGTTCCCTCTCTGAAAGACCTTGCAAAAGATGATGCTACTAGTAAACAAAAGGATGTATTCACCACTAATGCAATTGCCAAGGAAGCCCTTATAAGTGCATTATCTGACAGTGAATTCTCTGAGATCAAGAACGTAGACAAAGCCTACACCATATGGAAGTATTTAGAAGATAGATTTGAAGGAGATATTCAAGAAAAGAATGCGCGGAGAAAGACATGGAAAAAGAAGTATAACAACTTAGAGATGCTACCTAAAGAGAACATCATAGCTTAAAATTAGAGGATTAATGAAGCAGTTTCAGGAATCAAAAATAATGGTGGAGAAATTTCAGAGGAAGACATAATGGACAAACTGATGACTACATTGACAGAAGACTATGAGAGCAAGATCAATATCTTAGATGAGACTATGCAATTTTCAAAAGAATTCAAGAGAGAGAATTTGATCAACAAAATCTCAGCATTTGAGATATCAAGATTGAAGACATAACCTAAAAATGAAATAGATTTCAAAGCCTCAGTCCATGGTAAGAAATCCTTGAGCAGCTCTAGTAATAGTGAGAAAGAAGAAGTGGATACAGAACTAGAAGAAATAATTGCTATGATTGCTAAGAAAGAAAGGAAAGGTAAAGGAAAATATGAAGGAAAACTACCATTCAAATGTTTTTCATGCAATAAAGTTGGCCATTTTGCATCCAAGTGTCCTACAAGAGTCAAGAAGTTCAGATCAGATTACCAACCCAAATATACTAAGGAATGCTATCATGTTGAAGATGGTGTAACTAATGATGGCTTAGGAGAAGATGAAATTGGATTCCTTTCCATTAAAGACATTGAGAAAATGCTTGAAGAAATGGACAATGAAGATGAAAAGAAAGCACAAGAGTTAGCATTAGTTTCCAAAGCAGACATCAGAACTGACTAGATCATTGACAACGGATGCTCACATCACATGACAGGGTACAAAGATAGATTTATACGTCTAGACAAGTACAAAGGTGGTATCGTTATATTTGGAGATAACACTCCCAAACCTATCATAGGCAGAGGTTCTATTACCTTAGATGGAAAGAACAAGACAAATGATGTTCTTTATGTTGATGGTTTACATCATAACCTACTAAGTGTTGGACAATTG
>MU223851.1:329219-365621 GCA_018584345.1 Thuja plicata
ATACAGACTTATGTGGTCCTACTCAAACAAGATCATACTATGGAGAAAGGTATTTTATTTTGTTTGTTGATGATTTTTCAAGGATGATGTGGGTTGTGTTCTTAAAGGATAATTCTAAAGCTTTTGAGAAGTTCAAAATATTCAAAGATAAAGTTCAAAATGAGTCTGGGTTAAAACTAAATTTTTTAAGATCAAATAGAGGAGGAGAACTCACCTCTAACCAGTTTTATGAGTATTGTGAAGAACATGGGATCAAAAGGCAGTTGAGTGCTCCTAGAACCCCTCAACAAAGTGAGATTGCAGAAAGAAGAAATAGGATCATACTTGACACAGCGCGCACTATCATGATAGAAGGAAAAGTTGTACACACCTATTGGAGAGATGCAGTCAATACAACATTCTATAGTATCAACAAAATACAACTAAGGCCAAGCGTAGATAAGACACCTTATGAACTTTGGTTTGGTAATATACCTACAGTAAAATACTTCAGAATCTTTGGAAGCAAGTGCTACATCAAGAGAGATGATGGTGTTGGTAAGTTTGATGTCAGAAGCGATGAAGGTATTTTCCTTGGTTACTCTACTAAAAGCAAAGAATATAGATGTTTTAACTTGAGATTGAAGAAGATAATTGAAAGTACACATGTGAAGATTGATGAGAATTTCATGATTCAATAAAGATACTACAATTGTGCACCTATGATTGAAGATGAACCCAGGCCTAGTAGTAAAGAAATAGTTATTGAAGAAATGTTTGATTGTATTGATGTATCATGCAATGACCCTGAAACAAGCAAAGATGAATCACAGATTACAGATGAAGATGTCACCTAAAGTTCTAAAATTCATAACTAGATACCATTCAAAGGAAGATATCATTGGAGATCATAACAGTAAATTTTTGTCAAGATCTAAAGAAAAAGGTTTAACAATTGATGAAGAGGTATGTTTACTTTAACAAATTGAACCTTTAAGTGTTGAAGATGCATCCAATGATTCAGATTGGAAGAAAGCTATGAAAGAAAAATTAGATCAGATAATCAAGAATGATAGGTGGGAATTGGTTCCTAGACCTTGTGACAAAAATGTGATCGGAACAAAGTGGATATTCATAAATAAGATGAATGAAGAAGGTACAGTGGTAAGAAAAAAAGAAAGACTAGTATGTAAAGGATATGCACAGAGAGAATGAATAGACTACACTGATACATTTTACCCTGTGAGCAGACTGGAAGTTATCAAGTTTTTTTTGGCATATGCAACATTCAAGAACTCTAAAGTATATCAAATGGATGTTAAGTCAGCTTTTCTGAATGGTGACTTGAAGGAAGAAGTTTACATAGAATAGACTAAAGGATTTAGTTTATCAGACAAACCAGACATGGTATATAGAGTAAATAAATCCCTTTATGGACTTAAACAGGCCCCAAGAACTTGGTATGAGAGACTTGATGGTCACTTGACAAAGATTGGATTCAAAAATGGAGCAGTAGATTGCAACTTATTCATGAGAGAGACACCTGATGGACTACTACTTGTTGCTATCTTTGTTGATGACATTATCTTTGGAGGTAATGACAAGATTAGTGCAAAATTTTCCAAAGAGATGCAAAGTGAGTTTGAAATGAGAATGGTTGAACCTATCAAATATTTTTTGGGATTGAATGTAAAACAAACAGACAAAGGCATATTCATAAATTAGTCTAAGTATGTGAAGGAGATATTGAAGACTTTCAAAATGGAAGATTGCAAACCAGTAAGCACCCCCATGATAACATGAAGCAAGCTTTCTAAAGAAGATGATTCCACAAGAGTTGACAAGACATTATACAAGTCTATGATTGGAAAACTCATATATCTTACTCAATCTAGACCAGATATTTCTAATGCAGTTGGTATTGTTGGAAGATTTGTAGCTGAACCTAAACAAAATCATCTAATGGCAATAAAAAGAATAGTCAAATACTTAAAGGGGACTATAGACTATGGTTTATGGTATCCTAATTCAGAGAATATACAACTTCATGTGTATACAGATGCAGATTGGGCAGGTTGTGTTGATGACATAAAGAGTACATCAGGAGGAGCAGTATTTATTTGAGACGGGTTGGTTACTTGGACAAGCAAGAAGCAAAATTGTATCTCTCATTCGACAACAGAAGTTGAGTATGTTGCAGCAACATTCAATTGTTCAACAATGGTTTGGATCAAACAGATGATTAAAGGCTTTGGTATTTAGATTGATTATCCTATTGTTATTCACTGTGATAACACTATCACTATCAATATGTCAAAGAACCCTGTGATGCATGCAAAGACAAAACACATTGAGATCAAATATCATTTTCTAAGAGAAAAATTTGCAGACAAAGAAGCAAAGTTGGATTATGTGAGCACTAAAGAATAGTTAGCAAACATTTTTACAAATCCTTTATCAAAAGACACTTTTGAGTATCTCAGGGAGAAGCTAGGAGTAATTCCCTTTCTTGAGTCTGATTAGAATTTGCAGCAAGAACATCATCCATGGTGACTGATGAATGGTTGACTACTCTACTTCTGGAGTAGTACCTGTGCTTAATTATTTTTGGTGCCCTTTGCCATTGATGTCAAAGAGGGAGTATATAGTAAGGGGGAGTATACAGTAATGAAAAATACAGTAAAAAGAGATGCAGCAGTTAAGATGAGCTTTTGATGAAGATATTGAGAAGATTGTAAAAAGAAGAAGGATACTTTGGGTTGATGATGTTTTTCATATCATATGTTGCCATCAATGTCAAAGAGGGAGATTGTTGGAGATTTTCTTATGTGAAAATAGTTGATTGTATGTCTATCATTGATGACAACATATAATATACAATAGTATCCTGTAAGCAATTATCAGTAAAGATATTATGGAGCCTTGTGCATTTACATCTATGTTGTAGACATGTTCTGGATGCAATGTTCATACACACAGATTCATATATGCAGTTTCAGTTGAGTTATGTTAATCTGTTTTGGCAATTACAGTTTCTGGAGATTATCTGTTAAGAGCCGATGTATTTACATTATTTCTTGAGTTGTGCCTATCTTTAGGATATGCGTGTTTGTATTCATGTTTAGTTATGAGTTAATGATGATAATCCAAAGGTGCTAAATGTGTTTTAATAGAAGCATGATGTTTGAGTTAATTCGATAGAGTCGACTATGTGAAGCGACGTGTCCATTCATTTTGAGTTGCGCAGTCCTAACTTTGATTGCGTGCTTAGTTAAGCCGACAAGGAAGTTACTAAAGTGTTTCCTATAGCCGTCGTGACCTTATCCTTGGGGAAGATACATATAGCAGTTCAATTGTGATTGCAAAGTGTGAATGAAGGGAAAAAGAATAAGACAGAGCAGAGCAGAAAGTTAGACAGTAAAGCCACATCATTCATCAGTTGAAGATATATGTGAAGAATCAGAAGAAGATTGTAATTCACTAGAACTGATCAAGACAACAGGTCTACTTAAACAGGTCATTTTTAGATATAGTGTATATCTGCCTTACAGAAGGTTGCAACCTTCACCATTTGAGAAGTGAGCTCTTGGACAATGTGTCCTCACTCCAAACAGGGTTATTTGTAAAAGAATCCTAATAGGGTCCGACCTTTGACCAAGTCTCTATACTTATTGCATTGTAAAGATCAACTCCTAACAGGGTTGCAAGATCTTCTAACAAGGATCATTATAAACTAGAACAATTATTTGTGGGTGCTAATTCCCACCAAGGTTTTTACCTAATTTGGTTTTCCTTGTACCAAAATTGTGTTGTTCAATTCTGTGTTATCTTGTTGAGTTTATCTTTAAAGTTATTCTGTACTTAATTGGAAAAAGAATTGAATCTTGTAGATAACTGATTCTCCCTCCCCCCCCCTCTCAGTTATCTCTTGGGACTATTCGTAATAGAATCATCTTAACATTTCATCCCTTTCTTGGAATCGAATAAAGAATAACCTTGAATACTTACAGGTTGTAGATATATTAGATAAAGAAGAAGAAAATGATCAAAAGATTGAAAGAGAATTCCAAGAGAGGTTGGAATGTGAGAGACAAATTTGAGAAGATGATCTAAGATGGTGTTGTCCCATTATGCTCATTACCTGTTTGTACAACCTAGTTTGGGCGTAAATGTAAGGCATGAGGATACCATTTTAGACTTGAGAGATTTCATTTGGAATAAGAGAAGGGACGACACACACCACATAATTCCTTGAGCTACCTTAGAAGAAGAAGAAGAAGTTGGCATAGAGAAAGAAAGACACAGGCTTAGAATTGAAAGGCAGGTTGAGGAAAGGATTGTGAGTGAAAGAGTTGAAAGGATCCAACGTGAAAGAGAAATCCAAAGGGAATTCCAATGAAGAAGAGAAGAAAGATTAACTCAAGAGAATCAAAGGAGAGAAAATCATAATTAAGTTCAAGATAGATAAGAGGATTGGTTCTTTCTCACCTGAGAGATTTGAAAAAATAGAGTCAAAAAGAAAGGGAAGGGTATTGAGATCAACTCCAATGTAAGAAGAAGGCTTACTAGAGTTTTAGTTCCATATAAAGAGGAAAAACCATTGGGAATCGCATATTACAGGAGAAGCAAGTTCTTCAAATCAATCAAGTCCTATCCATCCAAATCAAAGTGTAACTATCAAAGAAATTTCAGTTACTCAAGCTCAGGCAACTCTAATTCAACTAACTCAAGTAGCCATGGTGGCACCTTGGATATAAATAATGTGTCTTCACTTACTTTCACTACTTATTATGATATTTCAAAGAATCCAAAACACTTCTGCTCTAAGTTCCATGTCAATGACCCAAATCAAACAAGAAAAGAACATATGAATATCTTTCAGGAGGCCTTATGTAATAGAAGGATTCAACATGAGGATGTTGCATGCAAACTTTTCCCTCATTCATTAGGAGATGGGCCTTTATACTATTTTTTTCATTTTCCAACCTTATATATAAATGCATGAGACCAATTGAATCCAGTGTTCATTGGAAAATTTTGAATCCCCATTATTACATTAGATTTGCACAAGAAATTTACAAATAGTAGGAGGCAAGAAAAAGAGCTAATAAGTTCTTTTAAAAATCATTTCCACAAAGCGTCCACAAGATCGAGATCCCTATACTATTAAGGATGTAGGTGGACTAGATATGTACTATAATGCCTTGGATTCAACTACATCAATGTTTACAAGACATTTTCCGAATCCACTAGCAAATTTGAATGAGGCTTATGCCTGAGAAATGTATGTGGGCAAACAAAAGAAATAAAATATATCATGGTCGATAATGAGTGTAGGGATAATAGTTATGAGTAATCAGGTTCCACAACCTTCATTTCAAGCTCCATCAAACCAACTTGTGCTACATCTAAGAGCTCTTCTTTCTCAAACACCTTCAACTCTACCTATATATCTTTAAGTTGCAGGTATATCTACAAGAACACAAGAATAGAAAGATGAGATGACAAATTTAGTTGAACAAGTCAAGAATTTGTCCACAAATTTCACATACTTGAGGATCAGAAGAATCAACTACAAATCATGTGAATGAATTTCCAAGGGAAAAACAATAGCCACCAAGGAGTTTATCAAGGAAATTATTAGAGAAACAAACAAGATAGAAACTATCAGAGAAACAACCAAGATGGAAATTACCAAAGGAATAATCAAGGTGGTAACTATGAAGGCAATGTACAGTCAAGTAACCAAGGAGACAACATTAATAAAAGCTATCAAAAGAATACTTGGAATACAAATTAAAATAATGGGAAGTGGTGTCGCCTCTCGATAACCTACCTAATTCTAAGAATCGACCAATATAGAAAATATTCCTACAGAGGCTGCATTGTCAACATGGTGTAGGATACATGAAACAAATCAAAATTTAGAGTTGCAATGTCCTGAATTAAAAAAAAAATCAATAAATGTTTTGTAGAAGGTGTTATATGATGTGATTAATTAAGAGAAACCTCCAATCATGGGATATGAGATTTTACCTACCACAAGATATGCTCAATGCCTAACTTTTGAGGAATACTCCTTTCCTCTACAATTTGAAGCATATGATCACAATGGAAGGTTTCCACTAGATTTATCTAATAGTTTAGTGGAGATGCCACGCTTGTAATTCCCCATAGGAGTAATAAATGAACTAATTCAAGAAACAAGCTAATCTTTTCCCACCTATGAATAATAGTATTTTAGTTCAAGGCATAAAGGAGGTACATGCATTCTAGTAGTCCCAAGGAAATGGACCAAGAGTGTATCAGAGGAATAATAGGAAAAATAATCCATTAACTTCATCCATTCCTCCTAATAATTTTAACACACCTATGCATCCAAATGCAAGAAATGTACCAGGTTATCCAAAGGACTCTCTTGAGTATCGACAAGGTAGCAATAGAAACTGTAGCACCAATAATACATAAAGTAACAATAAAATTTAGAGTACCAGCAATGCTTAAGCTACTAGAAGTACATGTGATGAAGGAATAAGGAAGTTAGGGACACAGTGTGACTAAGGAGTTGAAATAGGTAAAGATTAAATTTCTATTGTTCAGGTTGATGAAAATAGTAGAAGTAAGGGAGGTGTTCCTGAATACTTTAAAAGATAGAAAAAATCAAGCAAATCCTTGCCACACTTCAACAAATTCTACACGAGGAGAAAATAGGAACTCCCATAACACATCCAATGTATCTTAAAATACAAATATTGCTCAAAATGTTTCATCATAATTATTTTACATGGCCCAAAGCACTAAAAATTCAAATCAAGATACATCCAAAGCTGGAGCCATGGTGAAGGAACGGGGTACTACAAAAATAGAAGAGTTCAACCAAACAATGGATATAGAGACAACACCTACTTCGAAGAAAGGAACTCCAATTGTATTCTACCAAGGAAAGGATGGGCCTTCTCCATTCCTTTTTTCTTTAAGGATATTTGGGAAATTATTGTATTATTTATTTAATCGATTCAAGAGCATCAAGAAATGTTATGCCCCTATCCATATGTAGAAGGTTGGGACTTATCCCCACAAGCATGAACAAGAAGGTTACACAACTAAATAGAACAAAATTTATGGTTGTTGGTGACTTGAAAAATATTCATATGTAGTTGGCATATGATCCCAACATGGAACAATTTATTGATATATCATTTGTAGACATTCCATATGGCTATGGCTTGCTTTTAGGCAAAAATTGGATAACAAGATTAAATGGTTATATGACCACGAACTTTTCACACATATGGTTTCCATGGAGGGGAATTCCTAATTAAATAAGAATCAGGAGCACCTCAAGGTTATAGTTGACTATCATAGAATATGGGTAAAATAAAAAGGTCTTATTTGCTGAGTCAAATCTCAATCTCTACAAGCCAAAGACACAATAAATATTGATGTTGAAAGTTTCACATCAAGGCAAAGGAAAGGAACTATTAAGAGATCAAATTTTGACAGAGGTATTTTTAGAAAACAATCAAGGATCTTCATCAGATGAAGAAGAATGAATGTTTGAAAATTTCAAAAACTTTGTGATGAGAAGTGTAAAACAATGACTAGAATTTGGAAATTATACTTTAGTAAGAGAGATTTATTTCTTCCCAACTGGTGTAGAGTTCATGATGCATTTCATTCATAACTCTCTTTCTCCATGTGCAAGATATATCTAGAGCAAGTGGAAAAGTGTATTCCAAGTGCATTGGAACCAAAAACCCACAAGTGGTTCAATATGTCAAGGATTATCCTAAGGAAGATTCCCCACACACGGACATAGCTAAAAGTAGTAAGATGGGAGCAGAGAGAAATCAAGCACCAAAAAAAAGGAGTAAAGAAGAAATGGATACAAAGTCAAAAGAACCCCAAAAGGGATATTAAGAAAGTAATCAAGTATGGACATTAAGATTTGATGGTTCTAAGACTAAGAAAGGGTCAAGAGTTGTATATGAACTAACAAGTCCATATAGAGAGACATACTTAGTAGCACATCGATTGTAGTTTCCTTGCACCAAAAATATGCATAAGTATGGAGCTCTTGTCCTAGGATTATTATGTGTGATAAACAAAGGTGCTTAGATACTTCATGTATTTGGTGATTCAAACTTAGTAGTGGAACAAGTTAGGTAGAGGTATACTTTTCAAGGTAAAACATTAAAGGGATATCAAAATAGAGTATGGGATTTGAGAGAGATATTTGCTGATTTTTTTCAAGAGAGATCTTTGATGCCTTTAATATAGAATTTGGGTATCACCCCTATAAATAGGTGGAAAATTTGTTGTCTCAAGAAGAAATTTCATTTATGCCTCTCACATTGGAAGGATTGAAGGAATTTAGAGTGGAATTTGGATCAATGTCATCAGTGCCATATAATGTGACTAATTTCTAAGTATTTGATGATGATAAGAACATATTGGATTTCTTGACAAATATAAGTGTTTTCATAGCACATATCATTGATGATGATGAGATTGAAGAACATAAGTACATCCAGAAGGGATCTTGAATTTAAAGACCAACACTATCCCAAAGAGGATGATTCAATTGGAAAGGATATTTGATGTGGACCAATTCAACAAGATCAAACATAAACCCTCTGAAGGAGGTGAATTTGAAAAGGTAAATCTTGGGACAGAGGAAAATTCAAAGAATGTGTTCATTGGGAAGGTTTGCACTCCAGAAGAAAGGGAGAGTATTCTTAAATTGATGAGAGAATTTTAAGATGTGATAACATGGGGTTATGAGGAATTGAAGACATACAATCCATCCATAAACATGCATATAATACCACTTAAGGATGGATGTAATCCATTTTGACAGTGTCAAAGGCCAGTAAATCCCTTGTTGAAACCATTGATTTATCAAGAATTAAAGAGGTTACTGACAACATAGATCATATTTATAGTGCGAAACTCAATGTGGGTCACCAATATGGTTCCAATTAGGAAGGAAAATAGAGAAATAAATTTGTGTGTATATTTCCAAAAATTGAACAAAGCCTCAGAGAAAGATAACTACCCATTTCCATCATTGGATGAAATATTACAAATAGATAATGGGTCACAGATGATGTCATTTATGGATGGGTATTCAGGTTACAATCAAGTGATAGTTGAATAAGAAGGTAGAATTAAAACATCTTTCACCACCAAGTGGGGAACATTTACCATAGAAGGATGTATTTTGGCCTAATTAACGCAAAAGCAACATTTCAAAGAGCCATGGAGATAAATATTAAAGATTTGAGAGATAAATGTATTATCATTTATATGGATGACCTCACAGTCTATTAAAAAAGGATAGAAGATCATGCCAATGACTTGAGAAAGGTGTTTTCAAAGTGTGGAAAGTTTGGAGTTTCCCTCAATCCAAAGAAATGCATGTTTGGGGTGATAAAAGGAAAATTATTACAACATGTGATTTCAAAGAAGGGTATTATGCTTGATCTTGAAGTAGTCGAGACTATTTCAAAGCTAAATTTTTCAGCTAGTAAGGAGTTGAAATCTTTCTTCATAAAGATTAATTTTGTGAGGAAGTTTATTTCAGGATTTGTTGAGATTGTGAAACCCATCAAATGATATGCTCAAGAAAGATGCTAATATGGATTGGACTCCAATGGAAAGGGGATTTTTTATGAGATTAAAAAGTTGATTGTTAATGCATCTGTTCTCGTGAGTCCAAATTATTATAAGTCATTCTATGTATATCTATTTACTTTAGATCATACATACGCGAAAATCCTTACACAAAGAACTAAATAAAATGAGTAGCATCCCATTTATCTCCATGAGCGCACCTTTGAAAGATGCAAAATTAAGATACCCCAATTCAGAGAAACAAGCTTAAGCCTTGGTGAAAGTAATAAATAAGTTTAGACACTACATCTTGAGGAGTAAAGTCCATGTCATTATTCTTGGTATTGCAGTGAAGACATTACTAATGCAAAATAAACAAGGAGAAAGACAAGGAAAGTGAGTCGCCACTATCTAGGAATATGGTATTGACATCCAACCAATGAATCTAGTCAGAGGATAGAAGCTTGCACAAAGATTGCATATGATAGACCATGTATAGTGGAAAAAGTATATGAATTAGAATATGTATGCCCAAATGAGTGGTATAAGTAAATTATCAGTAACTTGTTAAATCACAAGTGTCCTTCCCATTTAAATATGGTACAAAAGAAAGCATTAAAATTGAAGAGTAAAAGATACATGTTGCAGGGATCATTTTTATACAAGTAGAATCATGAAGGAATTTACTTAAGATGTGTTGGGAAAGATGAAGTAGGAAGGATTTTGGAATATTCCATGATAACCTTGGAATAGGAAATGGAGCAATTTTATCCACTGCACACAAGATATTGAGATTTAGATATTATTGGCCAACTTTGTTCAAGGATACACATGAACATGTGAATAGTTGTCACATTTTCCAAACATCTACAACTTGAGAGAAGAACACGACAATGTCTCTGTAGTCATTGATTGAAGTAATACCATTTGTGAAGTGGGGTCTTAACTTTATCGATATGATCAATCCACCCTCCTTAGTACAACACATGTACATTTTAACCCCTACCAACTACTGTACTTGATGGATGGAAGCTCAACCTTTAAAATTGTGCAATACTAATGTTGTTATCAAACTTCTTGAAGAAAATATTGTCACAAGGTTTGGACGTCCTTATGCTTTAATTTTTTATAATGGTCATGCATTTTATTCACTTAAGTTTTCTAACTAGACTTTTGATCTCGGGATTACTTTAATATTTTCATCTAAATATTATCTCCAAGGAAATTGCCTAGCTGAATCGACTAATAAGAACTTGTTGAGTGTCATAAAGAAAATGTTAGATAAGAATCCGAGGGATTGGCATACATAATTGAAGTTTTCTCTTTGGGAATACAAGACGAGAATCAAGAATTCCTTGGGAACCTCCCCCATACCATTTGGTGTATGGACAAGACCAAGTCTTCCCCATCCAACTGAAAATCCCAACCTTGTAATTCATGCAAGAGTACTTTGATAATTAGGATAAGGTCCAATCAATATTGTCCCAACTTATTCAATTGGATGAGAAGAGAGATGAAGCCCTAGATAAATTTGTGAAACATCAAGGGGTAACGAAAATATGGTTTGAAAGATAGGCTAGGATCAAGGCCTTCAAAAATTTGGACCTAGTTTTGAAGTAGGACAAATACCGTGAAAAATGTGGAGATCATGATAAATTTGACAAACTTTGAAAGGGTTTGCATCAAATTTATGATATTTTGGGTAAAAATGCCTTTAAGATTAAATTTTTTATTGGCAAGGATGTCACATTGTCCTTTAATGGGAACTTCCTCATACATTAATTTTAAACCTAGGAATTCCTATAGAGTCTTTTTGTACATAGTTAGAGTAGGTTTCCTTTCTATCATTTTAGTTTAGTCACCTTGGGATCCAGGTGGTTAGTTTTACTTAAGTCATTTGACTTAAGATCTTTAGTGGATACCTCCTTGATCATTAGTTGTTTAGGTGGTTTAGATGGTTAGGTGTAGTTTAGTGGTCTTAGTTATGCTTAGGGTCATTTGTGTGTTTAGATCAGTTTGATTTAAGTTTAGTTGGATTAGGTTTAGTGTTGTAGTTTAGGTTTCCTTTCTTTAGTGAGTTAGGTTGAAGAGGGATCCCATTTGTGATAAAGGTAATGTATTCTTAATGCACACTTTGGTATACTCTTGATAGGTAGTATTTAGATCATTTCTTGGATATGAATATCTCTTTGTAAGAATCTCTTGAATTGGAGATTGTTCCTAACAATCCATCTTTGAAAATGGATTTGTACTAAATTTGGAATGGATTCATTCATTATGTTTTTAATACCTAAGACTTTTAGTTACAACATTTTGCTCATGCTTTAGTGCCCCAAGTCATTGAATTCTACTAGGAGAAGTTGGAATTAGTGAAAGATCTTACACTACTTTAGTGCCACTGTGGTTTCTCCAAACCCATTATAAGATTCAATGCTTATAATAAGCCAAAATGAAATGTGAGAGTGAAAATAAACATTGGATAAAGTATTAATAATAGGAAAGTGAATTGGTTTGGGTAGTGGGTATGTTCCCCATTGATCCTAGACTCAGCTCTCTAACCTAAATAATTCAAAGTGATAGAAAAGAAATAAGAGTTTAAGGCATTTAGTTTTGGTTGTGCGAATACCTCTACTGGTATAATTAAATGCAAATTTTCCTGAAGCAGAGAAATGTTCCCGGTGAAATCATAGTGATAACCTCATCGAGGCTATGAACATCTAACTGACAGTGGGGCTCTATCTAGGACTCTTTTGGAGTATGAATGTCAAATAGCTAATTACAATGGATCGTAGAGTATTTTTATGTTCTTGTTGAGCCAGAAATAAATACACTTGCACACACGTGGGCAACTAAAGATTAAGGTTCTTAGCTCAATTTGTGGTTTCTACTATTTTAAGTGCATTTTCTAGTCGTTCAATAGGTGATAAGGTAATTAATTGAAGATTATCAGTTCCAAACAAGTTTTATTCTTGAAATGTTTAGGAACATTTCCTTAGTGGAGTCAGTAGATGTTGTAACCTTCTCACACTATCGCCTCATTTCAAATGGGGACCACCTCTTTTTTTCTTGTAGTTGTTTGGTTTCGATAGTCTAGGTGGAAGTCATAGCTTAAAAGGTTGAGGAGTGGTTAAATAATCAAGTTGGCAAGGTTCAGAAAAAGATTAGAGTATTTATATTGAAGTTCTTTAGGGTCAAGTTTAATGAGTTGAGCCAAAAATCCTAACTACATTAATATTTTGGCTAGTCAAATGGTCCAAAATACATTCTAAAGGCATATTTTATCTTAGAGTCCTTATAAAAAATGATTTTTCATACTTAAAATGCTAAAAATCCTTTTGAAAATCATTTTTTCCTTATAAAAATGCATAAAATTCAGATGGAAATAGAATTTTTGCACCAAAAGTGTACTTTATTTGGATGGATATAGATTTTCCCCTCCAAAAATGGTCAAAATCCAGATGGAAATAGAATTTCCCCACTTAAAGTCATGAAAATCTCGATGAGGCATGAATTTCCCCTCTTGACGATGCATTTTCGATGAAAAATGTAAGTGTTGGACTAGTTTAACTAGATGAAGGTTGAATTTCCCCATCTAGTTACTAAGGACATGGAATAAAGTGAATATTTGAGATGGAGAGTGATTTTACCCTTAGTCTTAGAAAAATTTTAGGCAATTACTTTGTCCCGATGGGTGTGGATTTTCCACTTTGTCCCAATGACGATGGTTTTTCCCCTCCAACACTTAAGAAATTTTTTGAGATCCAAAGTCAGGATATCCCGATGGAGTATGAATTTTCCTTTGTCTAGATGAATAAGGAAATCCCCCAAATTCAGATGGACGTCGATTTTCCCCTTCAAAGAAATTGAAGAAGAGAAAAAGTATTCAGAGTATGGAATTGAGTTTATCCTTATATGGATCAATTTTCCCCACTTGTGGGCAAGGAAAGATGAATTTGGCTAAGTATAAAATTCAGAATTTATCCATATGTGGTTCGAATTTCCCCGCTTGGGTGAATGAAAAATGGCAATGGACAATCCTTATGAAGTGTGAATTTTCCCTTTTTGGGATGGTAAAAGGTGGACTTAGAAAAATAAATGCAATCCTTATGTGGTTTTATTTTCCCCTTTGGAAGCTTAAAATTAAAATTAATTAAATAAAGGGAAATAAATTTTTTTGTGGTCGCACGAGTTTCTATGAGGCAATTTTTAATCCCACATTGCTTGTGTGGGTGAAACTCCAACCAAAATCTACTTTAAAAGAGAAAGTAACAACCACATCAAAATACAAAGGATTGACTAAATAGTAAAATTTGGTGAAGATAATAGCTAGAAGGTTAAAAATTGATCTAAGGGAGTGCATCTCTTGGATGATGAGTTGTACAATGACTAGGCAGCCTCATTATTTCTTATTATTCCTCAAGTCATTGAATTTTCTCATTGGATCATTTTGTGGTGCTTCTTTCCTATTGGCTATTTGTAGTTGCCCTAATTAGGGTTTGTTATGGATTAATTTGGGTCATTGATTCTATTTTAATCTTGGTAATTCATTGCAATTGGGGATCCTATATAACCCCTACTCCTCTCATTTATAAAGGGAGATTGTTAAAAAATTATTGCTAATGTATTGCCAAATTTACTCTACTACTCATTGCTATTTTGTGCATGGTGAATAGTTGTGATCTTATTTAGAGTATTGCATGATGATCTACATTCCTTACTTAGAAGAGATTTGATTTCAAGTATCTAGTTAGAATTTTCTTTGATAAATTTAGTTGGATAAGAGTAATTGTGAATGCATCATTTCTTGGCTCGGTCATAGACCAAACCACTAGCTTCTTACTAAGTGTAAGTCTTGCCTTGCATGGTCAAATAGAATTATCATGAACTTAATTTCAATCTATATTTTCTCTTTGATTTGCATCCATAGATGGGATTAAGGAAATTGTATTGATTTGAACATTATTCGAACACACCTTAGAAGATTGTACTAGGTGAGTGGAGTTGATGACAAGATTTCATGTAGTTGAGTCCAAGGATATTCACTATTTATTGTATCTTCAAGTAGAAGTAGAAATATCTTAGGTTCATATGTTTAAAATTGTAAGGAAACTCAGGTGCGAAAACAACTTCCTACACTAATCTCTAAAGGAAAGTATTGTGCAAATTCTTTTAAATCCTTACAATTTCAGATTCGTTAACTACTTTAACAATGATATTGCATCCATATACCATGCATACAGAAAATAGAGAATGACACAATGATTTACCCTGGGGAAAACCTTTCGGTAAAAAACCCTAGCACTCCAAAACCTGCACAATATATTATCTTAGGGTTTTAGGGCAACTTCCAAAGATAGTCGTATTAGGGTTTTGCCATTCTCCAATAAAATAGGAACCCTAAAATTTTCAACTTCTTCACATAGTGCACTGTTCTTTTCCAGTAGATCTGCTATTGTTGCATCGCTCTCAGTAGAATCTCCATTCTGAAATAGATTTGTAGTGTCCTCTTCCTGATAATGAGTGTCATTCATCTATTTGGCCAGATCTTTCCTTGCAGCCAAGGACTTCTTTAATTCTTGTCTTGCAGACTCAAGTTGTTGTAGTGCTAGCTGAATATCAATATTTTGATTCTCAATGACTTTTCCCATCTTGTAGATCTCCATCTCAAGATCTGTATTCTCAAGTTGATTATAACCTTTTAGAGAACTCTGCTCTGATACCAATTGTTGGAAATACAATAATGGGAAAGCAAGATACTGAGAGGGGGGGGTGAATCAGATCTTCAAAATTAAACACTTAAAACAAACTAATCCACATTCATACATAAATGAATCTAATGTAATCTCAGATAGCATCCACACAATCAAATAAGTAACACATAACACAATAACTTGGTAACTCAAAAACCCAAATAGGTAAAACTGGGGTGGGGATGACACCCACAAAATTCTCCACTACTGCAGTAATAAAGTGTACCTATTAAGGTTACAATGTTTGATTACAAAATGTAATCTACCCTGTGAAAGGTCTGCCTTGTTAAGAGCTTAAGATCATTACAATCTACCTTGTTAAAGGATTTCAACTTACAATGAAGTAAGCACTCTGTTAAGAGATAAGGAAAGGTCTACTAGAACCATTGTGTTAAGAGATTTTCACCTGATACAATGATTAGAAAGTCTCAAGTATTGATCCTTCGTTATGCACTCTGATGCTGATGATGGATCTCCTCTTTCCAGTACCTTCTATTATCTCATAATCTAATATAATCTTTACTCTGTTGTTCACTGTGCTCTTTCTCTACTTGATCTCTGCTTCTTAAAAAAACAACCCTCTGTGCATTTCACTTCTGAAAATGCAGTCGCCACACACCACATACACTTACAAAATAGGGTTTAGAAGCAATCTAATATATCTGTTCAGATTTGATAGCGAGATCTAGATCAACGATCAAGATATGATATCCATGCCTTGATGGTAAAACAATTAATGCTTACAATGAGTCATGCATAGGATAAAACAATTAAATGCATAACTAACTCCATATAAAAATATTAAATGCATACATTAGTCGGCCCAAAAAGCTTATACAAGTCGGCCAAATCACTTATCCTTGAAGTTTGTATCATTCCAGACATGTATACAAAAACTGTCCTGCTCAGCACTTGACTGTTTGTCGCTCGGCACTTAATATCTTTGTGTCCTTCTTAGCTCAGCAATGTAGCTCAGCTCGGCAATGTAACTAGGAAAACTAAAAAACTTCTTGGCCATGTTGTTCGGCCTTGCATAGTTTTAGCTCGGCCACAGTGATAGCTAACTAAAACTGCCTAGGTGAATGACTAAGTGTTGGTCACTAATCATCAATAGAACTTAGAGATTAACAATTTTGGTGTTGATGATCTCTTTATTAAATTATTTAAATAAGCAATAGCTTATTGTGTGATTTTTTGGGGGTTTGCGGGGTAGCGAATGGGTGGTCTTTTTTTATGACATTTTAAAACTATAGTAGATGTTTCTATGTAAAGCGATTTCTTAAATATTAATAAAATTTATATTATTACCGACCAAAAAAATAACTTAATATGTGATTATATTTGTATCAAAAACAATTTACCTTGACACTTTAACTATGAAATGAATAATTTAATTTAATTATTCTTCATAGGTAATGTCAACATTCAAATTACAATTTTGAAGTCAATCACCTTGTTAAATATATCATATAAATTTTTTTCATAACAATCACTTGAATACTATTATATGTGTTCTTCATTATTTCTTTCACACAATCTACAATTGTCACGAATATATTCTTATTTTTTATTATTAATGGAAAAAGAATATCATATGTCAAGATGTTTGTATGGAATTACTTGGTTTTTTAAAATATATGACACAACTGAAATTTGTTTGGCATAATGTAATGAATGCCCTTAATTTGAAAATTTAATATGTCAATTATTATATCATGATATGTGCACTCAAATGAGTGTTATTATAGGATTTTGTATTCTCCTCTCCACTTACAAAATTATTAGAAAAGATGTGTTCTTGCCTTTTTGCCTTTTATGATATTTGTTAAAGATCTACACTATGTATCAAGGTATTTTTCTTTTAGTGTCCTTGGTTTGAAAATGTATAATGTAAATTATTATTTCATGATGTGTCCACTCAAGTGGGGTATTAAAAATTAAATGAATGTTAATAGGGTTGTCTTCCCCTTTCCCCTTACAAAAATTTGTTGCACAAAATATTTTCTCACTATTTTCTATGATAAATGTTTAAGCTCTATAGTATTAAGGTATTTTTCATTAAATACCTTTGGTTTGACTATGAATTGTGTAAATTGTAATTAGTTCCTATCTATTGTAGGAATACTAATGCATCCATTCAATCCAAAATTTTCACTAGTTCAATCAATCAATGTATAGAATTAAAAATTGTGGGCAACTTTATAGTCTATAATTACTATTTTATTTACTGATTTAAAAATCTCATTTATCTTTCTCTTTATTGATTCATTTTAAGAATAGTCATTGCAAAAACAAAATTATTATTTATTTTTTTAATAAATTTTGTGAGCTCAATAATGACTTGAATGACATATATACATTATATACATCATAATAAATAAATATTATTGAATTCAACATTATGGTGTCTCCTAAAAGGCTAGGAGATCTTGGGTTGCAGACTATTAAAAAATTTAATAAAGCCCTCATGGCTAAACAATTGTGGAGGATTTATGGAGATCAAAAAGAGTGGAACTCTATCATTTAAAGCAAGTATCCCTTTCACAACAATTCTTTGGAGGACTTTATAGTGGAAGACAACATCACTAATGGTTTGTTCATCTGGAATAGTATAAAATCAACTAAGGATCTTATTGTGAAAGGAAAAAGATGGAAGCTAGGAGATGGTTGTAGAATTGAGTTTTGGGATGATGAATGGATCCATTCCATGCCTCTGTCAACTAATCAAGACTGGAAAGAAATTATTGATAGAAGCAAAGAAGCCATTGGCACCAAAGTTATTGATTACTGGTAGGAGAGTAGCTGGAAGAACTTGGAAGATATTGATGCTAGATCCATTTCCCTCCAGCATGAGCTACAGACCTGGCACATAAAAAATAACATTAAGGACTCAGTTGTGTGGAATCCTACTTTTGATGGGAAGTAATTTGTGGCCTCTGCTATTAATATTCTTTCAAAAAGAGAGGAAAGGCCTCCTTGCTCCTTTGTTTGGTACAAAAATCTTATTCCTAAAATTAACTTCTTCTATTGGCTCTTAATTCAGAACAAACCATTGACGCTTGATAACCTTACTAGGAGGGGTATACACATTATTACTAGATGTAGTCTTTTCTTTTAAAATTGTGAGTCTTGTGATCATATTATGCTCCATTGTCCTTTCACTCGAAAGGTATGGGAGATAATTTTTAGAAAATGGCATATCTACTAGTGTTTTCCTTTTGTCTGGTAGGATTTTGTGGCTCAATGGAATTACCTGCCTTAGAACGTTATTGATAAATACCAATGGCTCCTCATTCCTCCTCATGTCTATTGGAGAATTTGGAAAGAGTGAAACAACAAATTTTTTAGAGAAAAGTAGGCCTCTCCTGAAGTTGTTGGAAATCAAATTTGCAGGGCGTTGGAAGAAAATTTCTCTCTTTCAAACATTGAGGGATTAGGTAAGAAGAAAAGTGATAGTAATAACAACCAAATCAATCAGAGATCTATGGCAACTTGGACTTTTCCCCCTGAAGGTTGGGTAAAAGCTAACTTTGACAAGGTTGCAAAGGGCAACCCGGGTATTGATGGAGGAGGCGGAATAATCAGAGACCAGAATGGTAATAGTATTGGGGCCATTGCTTCTCCTTTGGGAACACAATCTAACCATAGAGCTGAAGCTATGGCAGCTCTCAACATTATTATGTTGGCAGAGGATATGGGATGTGAAAAAGTCTGGCTGGAGGGAGACTATCTAAATATCATTAATAACATTAGAGGAAAGAATAAAGCTTCTTGGACCATAGAACATATCATTGCTAAGATTAATAATGTGGCCTCAAAATTTAAATCTTTTTATGTTTCTCATTGTTTCTGGGAAACGAACCAAGTGGATGATTGTCTAGCCAACATTGGAGTTAAGAAATATATCACATGCAGGTGGCATGGGAATGCAAGAATTAATAATGAGGTGGAATTATTACTTAATTATGATAGGCTCAATCATAAGGCAGGTGAGGTCATTCGCATTAATCATTATGATTAATGATGATTTGATTAGGGGTACGATGACGACATCACACATTGTGAAACATCAAATTACTAATAACTTAATTAAGATGCAAGGTCTCTGGATTATCATTAAGTACTTTGTCATTGCGAAAATTTTCTTTAATTGTGTGCTTAAGACTAGTATGAAACAGAGCAGAGAAAGTATTTGAATTGCAGAAGAAGAAGACATGGGTGGAGATTTGAAGAGAGAAGAGCCTGCAAAGTGTAAATGGAGGGAAGAAAAAGATGTGTGGAACAAGCTTAAGAAGGGTAATGTTCATAGATATCTGAAGAGGCTCCATGGAAATGACAAGGAGGTGACAAAAGATTTTGTAAAGGGATGGGAGAATGACATTGTCAATATCTTGGGCAAATCTCTCAAGCTCACTCTAGACAAGATTGTTGAAATTATTGGCCTTCCGAAGGATGGGAAGCATTTTCTGAAAGATAAAAAAGAAGGTAAAAAGGGCTATAAAAAATTCCCTAAGACTAATGAAGAAAGGGCTATGCTTGTGAAGGGTGACAATGATTATGTGAACCTGTCAAATATCAAGTGGATCTAGGCATTTTTTATCCGGGCCATCATGGAGTACTTCACTTTGGACGGTAGGTATTCTAAGGTTTATAATTATCATTTTGTTATGGTAAACCATTTCTGTCATAATATTAGGGTTTTCTTTCCCTTCTTTCTCTTAAGCTTGCTCAACCAGAGCATCAATGACCATAGGAGTAAGTCTTCTCCTGTGTTACATGAGGGATTAATCCTGCTAATTACTGACTATGTCAAGAACCATATCCCTAACCCCATCCCCAAAAGTATTGTGAATACTAAGAGGAAAAGTCTGGAGCAGTCTAAGGGTAAAATCACTAGTAAGGAAATTGCTAAAAAAATCCACAAAGGCCCTGTTGAAGTGGATACATCTCTATCAATTTATGATGATATTGAGGGAATGAAAATGGATGATGAACAAGATATTGTGTCATTTGAGGATGAGGGTTTCACTGGGAAGTTGCATAAAAATGAGGACATGAATACCATTGTTTCTCTGAGTGGTAAAGATGCGCTGGAGGAAATCTAGAATCTGGAGGAAAAAGATTTGGAGGAAATAAAGGAAGAAATTGACAATGTGACTGACACCCACATTGAAGACTACACTGTTAATAAGGATAGTGAAGAGGAGCAGAAGCATGACACTCTGGATTCTTAGAGGGAGTTGGTGGATAATGAAACCCACATTGAGGATCACATTCTTAACATAGAAGATGGGGAAGACCAGATTCAAGAATTTCAAGATCACCATAAGGAAATAGGGGATTTGGAGAATGACAAAGGCAAAATGTAGAATACTGAGGAGGATATAGTCCTCGACAAGGAAATAGAGATAAATGAGAAAAATAACATGGACAGTGAGAAACTTGATGACAACCGGGATAACTTTAAAGGTGACCCAGATTACAATAACGCCTACAACAAGAGGAGCCTTGAGGATGATCTTCATGACAGACAGGTCAATGTCAAAAGGGCGGCAACCATCTCTTTTCTGTAAATGACAGGTAAAAAAGTAGAGAATAGCTATAACATGGATAAATGGATTCATGATGACATCAAGGAGATCAAAGATAATTATAAGAATATGGATAATAGGACTGCTTTGCTAGAGGAAATTATTGATAAAATGCGCAATGATGCTACTATGTATCAGCAGGGGCATAAATTTTTTGATAAGGTTAACAATATGGATACCAAGATCAGTACTTTGGTTGATAATAAGCTCGGAAACATTAATGATAAGATCAACAACAACAAGGTTCTCATTAAAAACTGACTGCGGTTAGCAAAATGGGTATGAATAATTCCCTGGATAATCTGAAATCTTTATATACCCTTCTGGATAGAAATGACAGTGACAAGGCTAAATAGGAGGAAGATTTCCCTTTGAAAGTGCATCCTTCAGGCCCAGGATCTAGGACCCGTTCCAGTACTAAAAAGAAAGCCCAACTCCATACTCTAGATATCAAGAAGTTACGGGACTCGATCCAGAGCACGAAACTACAGATGGTTGAAGTTCAGATGCTGGAAGATCAGTTGGAAGTTGTTTAGTTTGGGTTGCTGGAAGTTTTGTCTTTTTGGCTTTTCGTCGGCTAGGTGTTTGTTGCTATTTTATTATTTTGTAATGTAATCTTCTGTTATATCTGGGGTTTATCCCTCTCTTGGTTTTCTGTCTCTTGTGACAGATAGTTGTTTCCTTGTCCTTCTTTGTCTATCTTTTGGCTTATTGTAAAGGGTTTCGGGGCCCCTTCAAAACCTGATGTTACCTTAATCAAAAACATTATGGTGTCTCCTTTAATGGCATTTGTGATACCATTCATGTCTATATAATTAAATATACAATTTAAAAAAAAATCTTAGACATTGTGTAATTTAAAAATTTTATGTGTATTTATATATTTTTTATTTAATATTTTAATTCTTTTTAATAATTTGTTCTATTTTTGTGTATTTATTGTATAATATACAAAATATTATTAATGTAGAAAAATAAATAAATATACATATTTAAAATGTTTGTATACTAACTCTAAATAATAACCTTTCACTAATTATACTTTATTTATTTCGATAATTTTTTTTACGTCTAAGATGTTTCATATATGAAATGAATGTGTTGTGTATTGAAATCCAGGTTGTGAATTGTAAAGAGGGGTACAACATGATACAAATAATATTTGGTCGTCCATTTTTAAATTATAATGTAACTACTTGAACGTAATTAGGAACTTATCCACACATACTTGTAGAAAAAAAACATGCAAGTGAACTAAATTGATTGAAAATAAGATGGACAAAAAATCTATGCTCAAGTTCCTTATCGCTACAAAAAAATTTCCTTTTATACATCACCAAAAAGGGGGAGCTAGAATATGTAGAGAAATTAATTTACTATATCATTAGTAGTGACTACCAATAAGCCATGTGACTAATGTAGAGCATCACAAAGAGTAAAGCTTGACTATGTACATAAACGCTTTGTGTAAATCCACTAATCTAACTTCAACCATCAACTACTCTACCTAACAATAACTACTATATGTAAAACGTATGAGCAGGAACATAACATAATTTCTTCATGTTTCATGTGTTCACTCAAGTGAATATAACTACTCAAGTGATTGATAATAGGGTTGCCTTCTCTTTTCCCCTTAAGACATCCATTCAATGAGATGTAAATGCATTATGTAAATTATTATTTCACTACATTCCCACTCAAGTGAGTTTTAATAGGGTTTTGTCTTCTCCTTTTCTCATAGAAAAACTCATTAGACAATATATTGGCTTGCTTGTTTTTAGTGATAATTATTGAAGCTCTACATTATGTATTAAGATATTGTGAAGGGAATTTGCTACCCTCAATATTGATAGAATCCCAAGGAGTGAATCAAAACTTGTGCCACCTCACATAGCTAGCATTCTGGTGAGCTGGGGAAATCAATTTATTAAACCATGATTAATATTTAATTTGAATGAAAAGTAAATAAAACAAAGACAACTTTATGCTATGAACTAATAAAAAATATTTTAACTATTGGAAATGAAAGAGTTGTTGATCAAGATCACCTTATGAATTATGCTAACTCACTGTATCAGATTACAGTGTGGATTTTAGATGTTATCCTTTTGTCTGTGTGTCCCATGCAAATAGGGTATGGAAATCAATACTAGTGGGCACAAAATCAACAAATAAACTAGCATAACTAAAAGGATAATGAAATTAAAAAATAGAAAATAAAATATAAATAAAAAGTGATTATTCTAAAGCAAGGAAAAGGAGAGGAAAGATCTTCCAACCTAGAGGTTGAAGAATCCCAAGAAGTTATGTCATTTCCTCCATCAAACCTGCACACATGGCGATAAGGAAAAATGTTACAATCATTGTATTAGAGGCCTATCAAAGTTAGACTTGTGTTTTGGTGTTTCCACCTCTATGGATAGCCAAGATAGATAGATATGATATTTAATAAATTAATAAATGATAACAATAAAGATAAAGATGTTCAAGAAACAACAATATTCCAATCGAATCAAAGTAAATGGATCTAATATCACTCCTCTTTGAAGCCAAGAATTTGGATCTTGGTTGATTGAAGGTGAGAATGAGGTAGCGTGTCATGGAGGATTTTGGAGAAGCAAAGGGAGATGACCAAAAAGTTGTGAAAATAGTCCAACAATGGTGAAAAGAGCTCAAGAGAGTTTCACAGAGTTTGTTTGAATGACAAGAGCTAAGAGTATCCAAGAGAGGAAAAATGAGACAAAATGTGAGTTTGAACAAGGTAGAAGGGTTCTCAATGTTGATGGACTTGTTAGGGAGGCATTATACTACAAAAAATATCATATGTAATGTCCCAAAATCCACCTTTACTATGTGGATTGCATGATGAGTCCACACTGTATAGACATCTCTATGGCATGCACACATCCTAAACCAATTAGGTTGTGTAGTCGATAATTTTTTTGAGCGCTTATAGATGCTAAGAGTAGGGGTGTAAATCAACATATATTAAAACTTAACCATTCACTCCAATTCACACATGTGCAGAAGTAAATAAAGAAAACAAAAAGAGAAACCTATAAAGACACCAATATTTTTACATAGAAATCCAATGTTGGAAAAATCATGGTGATATCTTACTATATGAAAACTAATTATAATATTTTAGGCTCTTAGCCAAGTGAGATCACTGCTCCTCATTTGGACTTACAGGGTAAGATGCACAACCACAGGGAACGATACAATATATTTGCACACACTAAAGATTGCTTCTTCAGGGCAAGAAAATATATTTGATTACAATGAATTATGATTGTTAAAATGAAGAGAACTGCATCCTCTAAAATGTTGATTAAAGTTCACTATTGTAAACATCTAAAACTGAATTTATTATTGTTCATCTTCTTTCATTATTACTCATTTAAAAATGTGGACCTTTTCACTTACACCACACACCATACATAACACCTTATTCAACTCATACAATCCTCCAAATGATATCATCCCTTATATCTCATCCACAGCAATCAATAACGTCAATCAGATTGGCCTAATTGGATGTAACGTGTAGAACATAAACAATTATCCCAAAAAGATTCCTTCAATGAAATGTAAAAGGGAAATAAATGTGTGAATCCTCAGGCCATGTTTCTACACCTTCCTTATACAGCCAAATCATTGCCTTCAATACTGCACAAAATTGTATGGACCCAAACTACTCAAGTCAGATCTGCAAGATAGATTTGATAATAAAAGGCCAACCAATTATACTCAACACATGATGCAGACCTCTACAACACCTGTAGACATAGACCACAACATAATTTGACACCGACAAAACTATATCAGAGAACAATACACAAAATTTTCAAAGGTAGAGAAATGCAAATAATTCTATCGGATAAGTACACTATCACTACATGGACTGACACTTAGATCGTCGCCAAATCAATTGAGAAATAAATTGGAATATTAAACTTTAGATATATCATTCTTTTGCATCCACCAACATCATACTAAAATTGCATGCTAAGATGAATCAATGTGAAACAATGTAAACCACAATATTGAAACTTGTCTATCATATTGTTCACTGCAACAATCATACTTAGATAAATTTTGATGTGGAATTATGAATACTACTTCAATCCTCTATAATAGACATGAATCATCATGATATTATCAATTCCAATCATCATAATCAATATCCATAAATCATTGTGAACACGTATGTAATATCCTTATACAATATCACTCTAAAACAAATAGGAATAAAATGAAATTCACACTTTTGGAAGTTAGTTGACATCAATGAAAATACTATTGACATCAATGACAACACAAATACATATTTGCAACAAATTTGAACAAAGGGGATGACAAGGAAAGCGATTGAGATGGAGGCTTGGGTGGAATTTGATTTTTGGCCAAAGCAAAGGGATTATGCAATGAAGAATTATATAGAGTGTAATTTACAACATTACATTTTACCCCCACTTTAGCAAGAATATCATAAGTATAATGTGAGATAAAATAGAGAAAGAAATCTAACCAAGAAGTACAGGGGAAAAAAAGTCATTTTTCCTCATGGAGTTGCACCCACGTAAAATACCTTTACCTTTGTGAGATCATAACATGTAAGTTGCATCGTAACATGTAAGCTGCAAAAAAAATTAATTAATGAAAAAGATGATAGAAATAAGATACAGATCATGAGATATTGATCACTGATATTATGTAGGTATGGGTAGAAAGTTGTATTATGCTATATATCCATATGATTGGATGATTCTTTCTTGTGTCGGTACAGGTAGAAAATTGTGTTATACTAGATAGTTGTATGACAAGACAAATTAATATCACACTACTATGAGTATCAAATTGTGTTATGCTAGATAATTGTATGATAGAGTGGGGATATGTGTTTTTATAAGAAATAGGTTGTGTTACACTAGATGGTCATACAATAGGGATAAATTTTGATAGTGGTTTGGCCCCCATGAAGGAAGATATGTTAGTTTTTTTTTAAGTCTTAAAATGCAAGTACTTTAGGTATAATTCCCCCCCCCCCCAGAATGGAACACCCTACACATAGGGGAATACGATTAATTCTAAGGACATAAAACATGTTTTGGAATGTTAACATAGCAAGATTATTCCATATAATTTCACCCCACAACATATGACACATGATATCCACATTATGAACAAAACAAGCAGAGATGGGGGATCCAATTATTTGGCATCATAACCTATAATAGTGAAATTTATTATTATACAGTTGGATAGGGTGATTCATCATAGTGCCAAAGTTTTTTGATCTAAAAAAGATCACATAAAGACAAAATAAAAATAAAAAATCTAGGTCAACATAGAAGAAGGCATAAATGATCCCAACACTTTGCATCATCCTCAAATGTAAATAATCAAGAAACAACAATTAGAAGGGAAAGATGAAACATAAAGGAAGTTCACAAAAAATGACCCTATGTTTCCAAGTAAAAATGGATTAAATTGGTTCCTTTAGAGGGGAAAAACATTAAAAGACAAGTGCATGGGAACACAGATAGACATGCTCTAATCGACAGATAAAGAAGCAAGAATTGCCTCATAGATCCTCCACCAATAGGTCCTCATCTTGAGAATCTTTATTGATGGGGATGGAGGTCAAGAATATGAAATAATGACTACTAAGGCATCCCAAAGGCCTCTCCAATAGCTAGATCTAGGGATAAGGCCACCTCAAAACTCTCATCCAAAAGTTCGACTAAGGGTTCGACTATCAACACTAGAATGTCCTCAAGTGAGTCAAACATACACACCTTATAGGATGTTAGTGACTCAACTCAAGGTAATATTGAATGAGCCACATTGTCGACCTTTGTAATAGGGAAAGTGACAAATTCAAGATAAGGTAGAACCTTCTCCATAGAAACCGTAGATGCAAATACAGGATCTACTGGAAAATTTTAGAAAAAGAAACTCAAGCATGGAACCCTTCTCAAATTTTCTCTTAAAGGAAAAATAAGATGCCTTCTTATCCATTGTAGTGGGTATGAAGACCCTGAAAAGTCTAGGATGAGGATTGGTAGATAGTGGGGGTTAGGCAGACATGACTGCAAGAGACACAATATATGTATGTAACATGTTAATTGGTTTATAAAACAAAGGGATATCAGGTAGTGAGGTGATGAGACAGGGTTCCAAGGATGGAGAGATGAAAACCTATACTTCTTAGGGAAAGACCCACCATTCACCCCTAGAGTAGTAAGGATTGAAACTGAAGATGTATTTGGATGAGATATGAATGCAATAGGAGCATGAGCATGTGGAAGCATAATGGGAACAAGGATCAATAACTCACTCTTCACCTTCGTGGAAGTCATATGCTTCAAGGCCCTCATATTAGGAACAAGGAAGCACACACAACTGAGGGGGGGTGAATCAGTTGTGTCCCAAAACTTCCAAACTTTAACCAACTTAATATCCTTAATCCCATATCTGAATGATGAACAAGAATGCAAGATCACAACACATAAATCAACACATAAAACCAATATTTTTGACGTGGAAACCCAGTTAAGAGAAAAACCACGATGGGGATCAAACCCACAAAATGATATACTTTCTTAAAAGTATTATACCCTATTAGGAGTATTAAAAATGGGAGTGCACATGCATTTAAGCACACTAACTAAAGCTCACTGCTCAAATACTACATGGGCTACAACCCAAAGGAAGGCTCATTGCCTTAAAATAATATCTTATACAAATCATAGTGGAAAAATAGTCCATAACCCCTAAACTGACTGATAACATCTCATATATGAAAATACAGTTCCAATAAAGTACAAATCTCTACCTCAATTTTGAATTCCACTCATACCTCTTCTCTCATCCACACTCACACCTCTCACACACATTCACAATCACAAATAATAACATATTTTATATATTACATTAGTTTATCTCTACTAGGTCATCCAGGGACCTAATTAAAAAATATTAATTCATTACAGATCAATACATAATGTGATCCATTAAATGTCAGCTAATGCATAGAAATGAGCAATAACAATGTCCTCAAGTACTCTCTAGATCCATAAATCATGCCACGATCCTTTGCAACACGCTACACCACCATGTCATCCAAGAATAATAAGAACAACACGTCTCATGAAAATCACCAAAACTGATCACATAATCCAATGCAATCCAAAAACACAAATAGGACATGAACTAGAAACATCAGCAAGAAACATGAAATGTCATGACATCAATAGGAACAACACACTCATCACTACACTGTTCATCAGGAACACTAATCAAAAACCTCTATCATAAAATAAAAATAGCTTTTCAACATCCAAATCACAAACCACTAAGGATGGGGATACACATTCATGTACTGAACTCACCATTAGGTTAGCAACCAAGAATATTTCATAACCAATCCACACCGATCAAATAACTGAAATAGTGTCTCTTCCTGAACAACCAAAATACCAGTCTCTGGTAAATCAATAATAGCTCACTCAAATCATCATCCAAACCTCTGTAAGTTGACATAGATCAACTACAGACATCCCTGAAGTCATATGTACCTTCACAGCATCTGATATTCACTAAAGTATTTGTACCAAATTAATCTTCTCAATGAACATCTTAGGAACACATAAGAACATTTTCACCAATAGTAGGAATATGTTGACATAAATGAAAAAATATAAATGTTAGCACATATATGCACATTCTCTCAACAATCTCCAAAAAATATTCCAACACCTCAATCATCGACAATGATTACACTCATGCACAAGATGGTTTCGTATAGGTACTATCCAGGATGAGAAGCCTACAAAGGCTTAGTAGAATCCTACTCCATAGGGGAGGTTTTTGATGTTGTGAACCACAAATAGGAGCATGCCACCAATGATATTAAAGATGCCTTACATATTTTTCTTTGGGAGCATTTTGAGGAACAATAAGTACCCTCAAAGGTTGCAAGGTAGGTGGGAAAGGAGATGGATGATCCCACAGTGACCTTTTACCTTTACCACAAATGTCAAGGTGAGGGATGTTTGATATAATTGAAAGCTATGTTGGTGTAAATAAGGTATTTTATCTTGGTTATTTGTCACCTAAGTACTAATTACACTTTACTTAAGCTTCTTTAGGGATGACATAGGATATTTTAGGAGTATTTCCATGTTAGGTGGTGTTATCATGTTATCAGATTCTACTTTATGTGTTGACTCCACCTTTAGTGCACTTATCACTTTACTATTGTCCACCTTTGTTGCACATGTTGCACATACTTTAGTACACATTGGTGGATGATCCAAATTTGATGGACATATGATTCCACTTTAAGTGGGTGATTAGTTGTCTCTCGATTATCATGTATTAAGGCAACTAAACTTGTCATTGTCTTATTAAATCCTATATTTGTACCTTGATTTATTTAACCAAGGGGTCTCCTGTGTACTATCAATTATTTTATTGTATTCTTAGTGAGAATACAATTTATTCTTATCATATTATTTCTCTCTTGTTATTGTGCTTTCCATTGCCTCTAGATCTTGGGTGGCAACGTTCATAGCCAAAGATTACATGGTATCAAATCTCATGGAGTTCCATTGGATAGAATTTTGAGAGATTTGAATCCATATTTTGGTGGATATTGGGGAATCCTCTTTGTGGCTTTCTATTGTAGGGCAAAATTGGAGCTTGGTAGGGAAAATAAGAGATTGGCATCACATTAAGGAGGTCCAAAAACCCCAAGATCAAATTTTGTTTCATCCAAATCAAACATGGTAGGCCAAATATATAACCATTTATAGTTTGGAGGTGTGACAACAATTCAGGCATCATAATTATGCAGACAATTTTTAAATAGCATTATCCCAGTCATTCAAACTCCTTTTTTCAAGCATTTTTAAATTTAGGGTAGAATTTTGTGCTCTACATAGTGGTGCAGGTGTTTTATGATTTTAATGCCTAAATTTATCATAAAATTGTATAATCTTATTTTTGCAACTTCTAAGGCCTCATTTGGGATCATACTAACTCCTTTTTATAAGGTGCATTTTTTTTCAAAGTGTGTGCTTTTTTTTGGCATTTTCTAGTGGTTCTATCAATTTATAATAACTATGAGTAGAAATTGTACTTTCAAATTTTGGCTTAGTTTTGCAATTATAATTCATAGACCTTATTTTGGTCTAATGCAATAGTGATACAAGTCTATTATACCCCGATTGTGGCAATTGTAATCACTAAAATGGAAATTCCAAGGAACAAAAGAAGAAAAAGAAAAAGAAATCTTTATTATTTGATAAAAAAAAATCAGTAATAAAATGTTTTTAGAGACTTTTTAAGTTTTTAAAAATAAATTTTAAATAAATAATAAAATTTGGGAAAGATTGTTTTTGTCCACCTACCATAGCTATTGCACCAATCCATCTTCCAACTAGTGGCTAGGGGGGTTAGTTACTACTATGTTTTATTTGTACATCAGTCCAGTTGGAGGTCATTGTCAACAATCATTTGCAACACATTCTTGGAGGCATCTTTATTAGTTTCCAACTTTGCATCTTTTTCATGTCAATTTGTATTCTCTTGAATGTGTTATGTTGTACACGCACTAATATTGTCATCCTTCTTTGTACTTTTTCATTCATGATATATTTGATGTAATCCTATTATGCTTAATAGATCAAGAATTATCTTGTGAGACTTGGTTCATGGCTCCATTCGAGACTCAGAATGTACCAATTTTCCATTGGCGAGTATCTAGTGATGCTCAAGCATGTGTCTCCATGCCTGATTTATATCATATTATAGTGATTTATTCATTTGCAGTTCTTCATAGATATTAGTAACTAGTTTTGCCACACTTTGACATTCTTGGTGCAGCATTGGCTCTATTTCTTCCTATGGATAAGTGTTGTTTGTCATCTTGGACCATCTTTTCAAGAGATTTGACGTTGAGGGGGGCTTCATGGTATTTCCTCCATTTTCTTATGGGGGATACTTTTTCCTCATATGAGGTTTTGTTCTTCTCATGGAAAGAATTGTGTATTTTTATCTCTCTTTTGGATGAGAGCTTTCTCCCACGTGTTTGTCTCCCTTTCTCCATTTTTTTGAGGTCACATTGCATTTTTACATGGGTACCTAACATTTCCAAGTAGCCAGGACCCATCTTGAATTGTTATCTTTTGTACATTATCCCTAAGTTTCACTTAAAGGGTGGTGTTGGTGTAATTAAGAAATTTTACCTTTAATTCATACGTAGGTACTTATTACACTTTACTTAAGCTTACTTAGGCACCACTTGAAATTAGCTAGAGAATTTCCACTTTATATGGACTCATCATGTTATTATTTTATCATATCCAATTATATTGGATGGACTTTTCCACCTAATGTGGGTGATCAACCTTTTGTGGTATTATCACTTTATAACTCTCCACCTCTATTGCACATGTTGCACAAACTTTATTACACATTAGAGGATGATCCACCTCTGGTGGACACGTGGTTCCACCTTATGTGGGTGATAATTTGTATCTTGATTATCACGTAATGAGACAATGATACTTGTCACTGTCTCATTAACTCCTAAATTTTCACCTTAGTTATATAACCAAGGGATCTCTTAAGTACTATAATCCATTATATTGATTTCTATTGCATTATTGATAGAAATACAATTTATTCTTGTCATATTAATTCTCTCTTATTATTGTGCTTTCAATTTGGCTTCTAGATCTTGGGTGACTACCTTCATATCCAAATCTTACAAGCTCAAACTAAGGGAGAGCCTTAGACTTTTATAAGATGGGTGTCTTTCCTTTGTCTATGTTATGAACAACCACAGGAAGAAGAGGCATCACTGGAGACTAATATGTCTTTGGTGGACATGGAGGTTTCTCCTAAGGAAAACACTTCTCTTTAGCCCTTACAAAGGAAGGAACAGAAGGTGAGGCATGTTTCAAAATAAGCATGGTCTAAGATATAGAGATGAAAATGGGAGGGGAAAAAAGTGCCATAGATTTATATGAAAGTTCCCTAGTATTATACATTTTATAATCCTTGAACAACATAACCTCCTATGGAAGTAGGGGCTCTATCAGAGAAGGCCAAAAACACTCCAAAAGAAACCTTCACAAGATACCAAGGGCTAATATCCAATATCCTAGATAGTATGTGTTGGTTGAATATTTTACAACCGATAGTTTTTGCATCAATTGAAAAATATGAAAAAACCATAGCACGTGAGACAAAGTTTCTCATAATTGTAAAGGAAGTCTCCCCTTGTCTATTGCTACTAAAAATAACAAACACAAACTAGAACCTAAGATTATGTACTCTAAGCTAATCAATTGGGTATTACATTCATAATATTCTCTTACTTCAGGATATGTGTTCTTCATTCACCGTGTCCTATTATTTTAGAACAAATGTTCTTTTCTTACAATAAACTTTCAAGTATAATCTAGGAAGGTAAATTATCAAAAAGCTCACAGGAGCTCAAAGACTTTCCATCACTTCTTACTTGAATTCAGGATTAGAGATCAAATATAACATGTAGCTCAAAGGATACAACACATATTTAACTTTAAATACACAGACACAAAATATACAAGTAGCACAAACACTCCAAGTTAACTCTTATCTTGAGAATGTGACACTAACTTTGAATGTAAAAAGTACAAAGGCTACAAGATCAAGTTTGAAAAAATAACACTGACTCTAAATGTAATAAGCAATGCAAACACTACAATATTGAGTTTAAATCACCTTTCAAATGATGCCACAAGACTCACAATCAATTTCAGATAATGTTGTCACATCACAACTTGTCCCAACACAATGTTTGGAAGAAATTTTCCTCTGTTATTGACTGCAAATTTATTTACATCTAAAATCAAAGTTTTAGAGCCCACACACAAACTAGTAGAGTTTTGTTTCTTTTCTAAAAGATGTTTATTTACAATGAGCCCTATTGCATTTATAGAAGAGAGGTAGTGAGAAAAAGGAGGGAGAATCCTAACTAACTATTGAATTATTCAACATTACAGTCCTATTATATTTTGACTTGTAAGGTGATTATATGTAATTGCATTTTACAATTCTACATGTGATGTAATCACATGTAATTACAATTTTTGAGTTTAAATGTAATTTTTACAAAACTTAATTACCTATGCATAATTGAAACTAGAACAAAAGTCTAAAACATCACTCTTATGAACATCATCCTTTGTCTAGAAGGTATTCATGTTGCTATAGGTAGGCCAGTGCTCAATGTATTTAGGTTTGGTGAAGGCACTTTGTTCAAGAACACCAATTTATGCCCTTGATATTTATTATTTCCTTTATCAATTAACTCCAAATTTATCTTCTTGCTTGGTGTAAAAGTGGTTCTTCAAGGGAAGTTTTCTCTCTGAAGTTGAGGTGAGAATCCCAGAGCATGAGGACATCTACATGGATCACTTGAAGTTTCACAATATCATCCATAGAATAGCTGTGTTGCAAAAATGAGGATTACTCTTTTATTTACTAAATTATGAAGTATGTGTGTGTATTGGACTGATAGGGAAAGCTCTAACATATGAAGGACAAAGTGGATCAAACTTGGGACAAATTGAAATTCAGGTCCAGATAATCAAGTGATATTGAGGAACAAAACCCCAAGAAGACCCTAAAGAAGACCAAAATAACTAAGGGAATCCTCATACTATGATTATGGAAGTTCATCACTATATCACTATTTTGACATTCTTGATCTCCACTACTTTGACACTTGAGAAAAAAATCATTATGCTTGATCACTACTATTTTGGCATTTCTTTAATATTATTGAGCATTCTTGTCATTGCTTCTCTCTACCTCTTTAAGCCTATGCTTTGTTTTTTACTCACTTAATGAATCATATTCATTGCTATGCCCTTCATAACTAAGTTCAAAACTCCAAGGCCATGCTTCATTTGATGATTGATATGATACCGTCTTTGTGACTGAATTCATGTTATTATCATGTTGTATTATTTTTCTTTTTTTCATTGTGAGGACTTATTATCAATTTCTTGTTCCTCATTGTACCTTGGTGATAAAAGAATCTGTGAAAAATCTCATTAAGGACAACATATATCACATTTGAGAACAACATCTTTATCATTTTTCATTTCTCTTTAATCACATTTCTTTTAAACTCTATATCCTCTTATTTTGATCATTGTTCATCATATTAACTCATGGCCTTTTGATTATAATGTTTGTTGTTGTCATTGTATATCTTGTGACTACTCTTTGATATTCATTGTTCTTGATTATGTAATAGTCAACTAATTACACTTGATCATGAACATACCATTGTTCATCTTACTCAAACCTCTTCTCTAACCACTCTCTAAAAATGTATTTCAGTGATTTTTATTTTTCATTACTTTTCTTCAAATGGAAACCTAAAATAGGCCTCTAGAGGCGCATGTACGATAAACATTAGGTTATACGTAAGATAATAAAACAACCTTATGTTTCATTCTTACCCACCCTTGAAAATTATCTTCATCATGCAATATAAGTTACCTTTATTGCCATGAATGAATACCTTAACACCATTAATTCTCACTGTTTTAATCTTGTACATTGTCTTTCTCTCTATCTCACATGATAGTAACTTGAAGTTAATGAGTATATGGTGAACAACTTATGGTTCTTTCCAAAATAGTGAGCACTTTTTCACGTCAAGAGAATGAAAAGACCCTTCCAAAGCATTTGAATATTTCCTTACCATAGTGAATACAAACTCTAGAATAATAAGTGAATGCCATTATGAGCAGTAAATATGACTCTGCCTAAGTTAGTCTAGGTAAACTACATGATAGTGGAAGGATGCACCAAAGATCTCATAACATTGTATGATATAACCACACAATGAAAACCTTACTGGTGGAAATATGCATTTGTTTGTTTTTGTCTATTGTCATCGATGTTAAACACTATGGTCGTGAGGTATTTGTAGTTGCTCAAACATTGTTTTCTAGAAGCTTTTGTTTGTGAAATATTCAGATATATTTAAAGATGTAAGGTTGTGTGTTGGACATTTTGGTGTTGCACCTATTACCCTAATTTACAGCATGCATCAAAATAACCACAAATAGGAAAAAATTGCATTTTTTGAAGAGTCCAATTAATACTATCCTTCAGATATTATTAATCAATATTTTATCATTACATTCATTGTTAAAAGTTATCATCCATACTCTAAGAGTTTATCACATTCCAGAATTTGTAATATATAATTGATCAATTACATTGTGCATTCAAACTGAATGAAATATACAAGTGTCATTTCATCTTTCTTTTCATGTCAAATAAATAGTACATTGCAGGATAGAAAGCATGATAGAAAGTATGGAGTAGCGGTCCCATGCATTGCCTTGTGCTTAGCTGCTTGCTGGTTTACTGTCAACTTCTGGGTCTTCATAGTCCATGTCTCCATCTACATTTAGGTCTTTTAGGATTCAACCTGCATCATGAGAGAAAGTGGGGTGTTAGATCCAGTTGGATCTAAGCAATACATGGGAAACAAACAACATACAATCAATTCTTCTAATGTTGCATATCAATCTGATAAAATCAATGTAACAAGAAAACATTCATCCATAATATCTGGAAAATAGTATTAAAGGGACTTGTTTTAAACATGAAACCTTTTGCTATTTATGATCACTTTGTTGAATGTTATTCTTTTCTCTGAATAAAAGGGACTTGACATTTCCATCTGAGAAACTTTGATCAACTTGTTAGGACAGTAAATACAAATGAATCCACCAACATTCATAAATGAGTGTCATCCTGGATGACACTCACCTACAAACATTATTGTATTTATTCTATCTATTGTCCTAACAAATTTACTGATGATATGTGCAAAATGTGGTCATGTGATTACATGCAGGAACAAAAAATGAAATGCAGTGGATGTCACGAGCCTGTGCTCAAATTTCACGTAAGCCATTACATGCAAGAAAGATGGTTTACATTTCAAAGGGTGACTGCTCACTTACTGAATGGGGAAGAAGATGCAAATGCAAAGAAGGGTTCAAAAGATGCTACAAGAAGCACAAGAGAAAAGAGAGATTTTTAATAAACTGGATAAGTGAAGAATTGAAAGAATCTGAAGTTCACCATCTTCATGCAAATAAGAGAGTTTAAGAGATGCTGTCATAGTAAGTACATCTTCATGTTTTCAAACAATAGTTAAAATTTCAGCTTTGAAGATCAAGATTGAAAACCCCATCCCTAAGGATTGAACATATTTTCTATGGCATGAAAGGTTACTTTTATATTTGTTTGAAAAGTGGAAAACTACAAAGTGAAATATGCATGACAAGAAATGAGAAAACTGCAAGTATAGAACAGAGATCAAATGTTTTCAATATCTGCATATTGTATACTTTCATGATGATAAAAAA
>MU223851.1:377155-387505 GCA_018584345.1 Thuja plicata
TATTAAATATTCAACCAAATTGAATGAAACCAAATGGATTCCCTAGATATTTGTGTTACAAACCTAAATTCAAAATAATTATGTTCTTATCAGTTTTATAAAAAAAGTTATGTTGATCAAAGTGAGTGTCACTCTTGAAAAATCCTGATTTTTCACAAAAATAATTTTTGAAGGAGAAGGAAAAATGGATACAAATAAATTTCATTTCTTTTAAAAAAAATATATTTATTAAGAAGAAACAAAATGCTAAAATTCACTAGTTTACATCATCTTCAAATTCTTAATGGTTTAATGACAATAGATGTTCGAAAGTGAAGTTTTTTTTCAGAATGTTCATTTCAGTGTCAAAGTTGGCCAAAAAGTGGGACACAGTTTTGTGGGATCACCCTGTTATGTTTGTTTGAAAAGTAGAAAACTGCAAAGTGAAATATGCATGACAAGAAATGAGAAAAATGCAAGTATAGAATAGAGATCAAATGTTTTCAATATCTGCATATTGTATACTTTCATGATGATAAAAAAATACACAGAAGACAAACATTATGAGAAAATATCAGTAGTCATCCATCCAAAAATTCACAAGATGTTGATTTTGAAAAGATACAGTTTCATGCCTTCAGATGAATTTTCAAGAGATATCTGCATACGGGGTGTTTAAATTTACACCTTATGTTGTTGTTTTGAAAGATAATGTTCATAATTAAATGCAGGGTTTACATTCATGAAAACAAGAATATCTATACTAGTTAGGGTTTCAGTTTGAGCATTACCCATGGGAGTCATGAGCCTGTGCTCAAACCCCATGGGTAGAGTCTTGTATATATTTAAAATAAACAATGTATTTTTACACTAACTACATTGACATTTTCTTGAAATGTAAACATGCTATGGTTTCAGTTGTCTGCTCATACTATTTCCAAGTGAATGAATATTTTTTTATTTTTAAAAGCATAATGGAAAGAGAGGTTTTGTATTTTTCAGACAAAACAGGATAGAAGAGTGTCCGGCCCGAACAGAGAAGCATATTTGTTCTACTTACTAAAAAATTGTATGCGAAAGACAGCAAGAAGAATGTGTTTTTTAAAAGCATTTAAACAGTCATGGAACCCGTGTTTCACTGTAAATCTAGACAAACAAAGAAACAAACAACTACAAGTACATCTTCAAATACCAGTTCAAAAGCCATGTGTATTTTAACTATAGTCAACATCAAGCACAACCTAAGTCATGGTTACAAGAGTACAGTCGACAGAAAACAATGAAACAGATAGATCCCATTTATTATCAAACATTCCTATGACAACAGAAGTACACTCGACACCAAAGCCTAAAAAAATGTTCACAATGGAGGAGTTGACATCAAACTAAAGTTCAAAGCAAGGAAAGAACTCATGTATTATCGACTACAATAGTATGTTCAGGTTTAACATTAAAGATACAATGAGCAAGGTGTTAGAGATAACTTACCTTGGAGGCCAAGTGTCATAATAGAAGACCAACAGAGGAGTGTTGTCGAGCGGTAGCCAAAGAACAAACAGTGGTGGCCATGGTATTTTCTCCCAACTTCATGTTGCACTGTGAATTGGGGATGAGTCTGAAGCTGTGGAAGAGACATCCCCAGTCAAAAAACTGAAACCCATGGGCATCTCTCCATCTCGACCACAACTTAGATTCATTCCAAGCTTGCAGTGGTGATTTGACAAAATAGAAAATTCAAAAAATCTCGACTTACAAGCATGAGTGCAGTGCCATTTGTCATGGATTTGAAACACTTCACCTCCAAGATTGATTCCAACATTCTAAACTAAAGTTCAAGCAAGAAGAAGACCAAAAGCCACAACATTTTGGAAGGAGAAAACAACTTGAAGATACCATGTATTATGATAGAACAGAAGCTACATGAATCCTGAGTTTCATCACAGAGTGGAGGCAAATTTCATTGTAGAATATCAGTAATTAGATTCAACATGGCGGTGCCACAGTAGAAATCCCTAAGATGCAAAGTGAAATAGATGAACAAATGCATTGTGTTTTACCCAAAACTAAAGTCCACTGACAGGTGAAGTAAATGTTATGTCAATTGCCAGACTATCAACATCCCTTCCACAATGCCACGATGGTACTGTTGGTTCCACCAAACATAGCAACTATCTTTTCCTTGAAGATGGTCATGTCAATAGCCAACTATGGTGGTTAAAACAAACTACAGTTACATCCAATGCTATGGTATGGTGTCAGCAGTGTTGTGTTTAGTTATGATGCCGAGTGGTTAGGGTTATATCCCTCTTGGGTTACGTTTCAAGTTTGGTGCTTTTAGAATTTGAATGTCATGTATTCACATAAGGTTGATAAAGTTAAAAATGATGTATATCTTGTTTATCAATATTAGGGGTGCTAGACCTAAGGCTGGATTTAGGGGATTTGTCAAATAGTTTAAAGTCTGGCTATTATGGTGGGTTTTTTGGGGGGAAATGTTTTTTGAAATAAGCCATGTTGGCTATTTAGTAGTGGTGGAAGCTTATGATTTAGGGGGAAGTCAAATTGTGAAGAGGAGCTTTACTGAATTTCTTATTCCTATAAGCTATCTGTTTATACATTTGTAACCACTATTAGTTCATGCTTGTGATTTCAATTTTTGCACAAGAGGATGTTTGTGTTCCTTGCTACTATTTTGAGATCTATTCATGTAACTGCATACAGATTTTGAGAAGAATACAGTTGAGCCATTTTTTATATATCTTTTGGTGAGCATTTGTCTAAATCCTATTCAATTTTTCTTAAATTTAAGTGTAGTACATCTATAGTATGGATTAGTGGATTGTATCCTTTCCCTATTCTAGATTATAGATTATAAAGCCTTTTGCAGAACATGCATGTTGTTGATAGTAGTTTTTTTTCTATTTGTGGTTAAACCCTAATAGTGACCTTCTAATTAGCCTATGTATTGGATAGTGAGTGATATTGCAGAGATCATTAGGGTATGTTAAGTAAGTGTCAGTTTAAAGCTTCGAGAGATCTGAATCTATTTGGTGTATCACCTTTTTAATTTTTATTCATGCAATTTTAGTTATAGTTTCTCCCTTTCCCTTTTTCAAAATCAGGAGAAGATAGTACAAAATTGATACCCAAATTCAATAGGAACCGGCCTAGAATCCAGAAACTCTTCCTCATCCATAGTTTACCCACAGCTAGAGGAAGTTTCCATTGTCAGATAGAATTGTCATAAAGCTTTTTAATGCCTGATTTAGGGTGACAATTCTAAGCCTAAATAGCACCATCAAGAGAATTTGTCTTTATCTATTATGGAGAGTTATATGTACCTTTTCCCTAGTACAATGAGTCTTGGGTACATAATTTGTGTATTGTATCTTGATACTTTGGCAGTGAGTCTTTTTTGCAAGTTTGAAGCAGTGAGCTTCTATTTGTATTCAATGTTGTATTGGTAGTGAGCCTCTGGTTGCAAGTCTGGAGTAGTGAGATCCTACTATATTTTTAATAATACTATATACATTAGTGAATTGTCATTGTGGGCAAGTGCTCACCGTATTTTTTACTAGTTGTATTTTTCACATATAAAGATCTTGGTGTTCAGGTGTTGTTGTTTCAGTTCATTATTTGCTTAATGTTTTATGTGGTGAATATTGAAGTTAATTGATTACTCAAGTGAGATTTTAGTTTATGTTGATTTAATCCCCTCTCAACATCTGAATAGTGTTCAACAATTTGGTATCAGATTAAGGTCCTCTTGAAGAAGCTTAACTGCTTGAGACATATCTAGGGTGGTGCAAAACATACATTTTTAAGCTTCGGTATTTGATGGCACAAATTTTCCTTATAGGAAGGAAAAGATGGAAGAATATTTGGAAACATTTTAGAATGGTATTTGGGAGGTGATTCATACTAGTTTCATTCCATATTCTAGAAGATCTTTGACTTCTAATGAAGAAAAACAAAATAAATCTAATGTGAAAGATAAAGAAAATCTTATTAGTAATATATGTGGCACAAAATATGGGAAGGTGAAAGGATTAAAAGGAGATAAAGAGATATGGGATAATTTGATTTTGGTATATGAAGGAGTTTTAAGGACAAAAAAAAGAAAGACTTATGAACCTAAAATATAAGTATGAGGTCTTAAGAAAGGTAGAAGATGAGAGTGTTGAAAGCTAAATATATAGATTCATAGATGTGGACATCTAGAAGATACAAATGTTATTCTCAAGATATTATTAACCTTACCAAAGGATTTTATCCCAATGAAATTTTCAATAAGGGAAATCAATGATCTAATTTAGTATTCAATCATTCAACTTATTGGTTCACTTTCTGCATTTGAGATTGCAAAAGTTGAAAGTGAAAATATAGAGACTGCATTAAGAGCTATTGAAGAAGTTAAACCTAACAAAAGAAATATATTGGAGGAAGATGAATCATATATTTCAAGAAGATTCAAGAAAGGCATTCGAAGATACAAAGGTAAGTTACATCTTAAGTGCTTTAATTGTGAAAGAATAGGATATTTTGCTAATGATTGCAAGTATAAGGAATATTAAAGTGATTCAAAAGATGATGATTAAAAAAATAATCAAAAGAAAGGTGATTTCAAGAAAAGAAAAAATTTCAATGGAAAGAGTAAAAAGTGTTTATTTTCCATGGAGGAACACTTCTCTGAAGCTAAAGATAATGATGAAACTATTGAGGAATCTTTATTTTTGGATATTTCACAAAAGAGAGGTAAATAAAGAGGAGATTGTGTTACATACAAAATTTGTTATAGGTGCATGGAGTATAGATTCTAGATGTTAAAATCATATGATTGATGACATTAATGTGTCATTAGTATTCAAACAAAACTTTTAGCAAGCTTACACTGAAAGACAGTAAAGGGAAAACCGAAGATCAGATTGGCAGATCACCAAAAATGACTAAGTACAGAGAAAACCGATGACACAAGGAAGTATGTAAACCAAAAATCACAATACAGAGAGTTAAAGAGGAACCCAACAAAGGAACCTAAAATACAAGTTACAGTGCAGACCAATGAAACAAATTCCTGCAACCGACAGTAAAAATTGAAGGACAATCAAGCATGACCGAAAGACAGAACCGAAAGTCAGTTGTAGCCCACAAAAAGTGGATTTGACTTCCATGTCAAATAAAGTGAGGGTATTCTATTTATAGGATATTTAATTGTTTTTAAATCCATTTCTTTAGGGACAAGAAACATTAATGTAAGTGTTTTAATCAGTCTAACTAATTTAAAGCACATATACTAGGAGAGCTAGGTGCAAGTTGTAAACCTAATCTTAGAGTTAACATTGTTTTTATCATCAACTCGATGAAATCAATCCATATATAAATAGATGATGTAATCATTCATTAGAATGTGTGTGTAAGAGAGTGGAAAAAGGAACTAGCACATCTATGGATTGAATTGAGAGTTTCAAGAACCAGAGAAGAAAAAGAACAATTTGGTTAGCTGAACCAAGAACAGAAAAAACTGATAATCAGAGGTAATATTCAATCATAGTTAAGGTGATACTATTTTGTATGTGAACTACATAGGATCTGTATCAAAAATAGGAGATTACACTTACCAGGTCAAATTTTTAATTTTCTATCATTTTAACAAGTGAAGCAAAGTGTAAGAAATCCTTTTAAGAAAGGTGGATTTAACAGTCCTATATCAAATCTCTTAACCAAGTGCACACTTAACAGTGTTGCTAAAAGCTCTTAACAAAGTAGAATTTAACAGGTCTCCATTGATACTCCTAACAGGGTAGATCATCAGAAGTGATCAAAATTGTAAGCCTTAATCGACCCCTTCCATTCTGCAGATAATGAAGTTTTGTGGGTGCCATCCCCACTGCATTTTTTACTTCCTAACAGGAGTTTTCTACAATATCATATCTTGTGTTATGTGTCAATTAGGTTCATAAATGTTTCTATGAATGAATCATATGTTTACTAATGTTATGAATTGATATAATTTACACAAAGATAGTATAGTTCAGATGGAATGGATATGCAATTAATTACAAAGGTTAATTGATTAAAAGAAAATGAAAAAGTTTTAGAGGTATTGATTCACCCCTCCCCTCTTAGTATTACTTCCCATTAAACCCAACAATTGGTATCAGAGCTAAGTCTCTTCTTGGAAAAGATTAAAGACTTAAGAGAAAAGATCATACAATGGAGAAGTACAAAATTGATAAGAATATTGAGAATAAAAAGCTTGAGATACAGATGTTCTATGAACAGTATAAAGAAGCTAGAATCAAGATGAGAGAGTTGTTGGATGAGAGGAAAGGAATGGAAACTCGAAGAAATGAAAAAGATTATCAAGAAGAAGAGATTTCAGATTTCTTTGAGTCTTCAGGATCAAATTTAAGCAAAACATCAAATACATCAGAAGAGAACGTCACAAATCTAAAGAAGATCAATCAACATCTGACAGAGAAAATAAAGATGTTGCAAATTGGTCAAGAGACCTAGATGGTTAGAATGATTGATGTGATGAGTTCTGCTAGACAAGTTGAAATAGAAAGAACACTAGCTACTGATGACATGAGGAAGATTACAGAGAAACTGCAAGAAAAGGAGTTAGAAATTCAAAGACATGTAGAGCATCACCATGAGCTCACAAATCAAATCATTCTCATAAGTTAAGAAGAAAATAGAATGAATGTTGAACTCATTGAAAGAATACAGATTGTTGGTGAACTAAGAGAAGAAAATGAAAAACAAAAGCATGAGGTTAGAATTCAACAACAACATAATGAAGTTATCACAAAGGTTGAAGAGAGCAATAAAAGAATGGATTATTTTCTAGAAGTACAACGAATAGTCAACAACAACAATGGTCTAGAATTTACCAAAAATGGAGAATCATCAAATCAATCCAATCCAAAGAATTTTTATGAAAATCCAAGACCAAGAAATCTTACATGCAAACACTATGGAAAGCAAGGTCACACAGAAAATGTGTGCAGAGGCAAAATGAAAGGTATTCCTAAATCTACACCTTCATTCATAGGATTCTGTTATAAATGTAACAAGAAAGGACATAAGGCATATGAATGTAAGTCTAAGATAGAACAGCCAAGGAAGGATACCTACATGGACAAATATTGTCCTACATGCAAGATGAATGGGCACACAAGTCTTGAATGCTGGAAAAAGAAAAGGCAGGCATGGAAGCCAAAAGGTCAAGAAACTCCATATCAACCAAAGAGAATCGGTAATTAGTATGTATGGGACAACAATACTTGGACCAATTGTACAGCATGTGGAAGGTATGGTCACATTGCTGCAAAATGTATGATACTATGGACTAGAAAGTCTAGAGGATGGACTAACCCTAGAATGGCATGCCTACACTGTCATAAAGTTGGTCATCTCAAAAAGGATTGCAGAGACCAAATGACAGAGACAAGAAGATACCCCGATGGAAACACCATTGAAGATATCCAAAAGGCTAGAGACAAGATGTGGAGAAAAGCTTCAAGCAATGGTGAAGCGGGAACAAGAAATACAAATGGTGACACCCCATCCAATGGATCCAGTGACATCACCAACCCCACCTAAGCTGAACAAGTAAGTATGGAACTGCATTAACACTAAGCTATTGCTTTACATCAGTTCCATAATATGATGAAATAATTCAAAATTAGCATAAGAAAGATGCATCATGGTTATACTTGTTGAAAAATATGTAAACTAAGTCTTCAGACATATATATACTAAAACCCATTGGTATACACTGAAAGGAAAGATTGTCTACATTTACCAAGCAATGTCGGTTACAAGGAAAAATTGTTAGTATTGACTGAGTTGTATCAGTAAATAAGCACATGAACAAACTGTCTATGTTACTGAAACCTATCGGTAAAGCCTAAGTCAACTTTGACTACTCAAAAACATTATAAGCATCACCGATGGTAATAAAGAATTCACCGACAAGCTCAATCTTTAGACACTAATGAGTTGGTAAGCATTTATTATACACTTTTTAGGGCAACAGCTATAAATAGGACATCAGAGTGACTCATTTCTCACGATACCCAGAGCAAAGTGAGAAAAGGCGATTTTGAGCAGAAAGAAACCAAGTTGCAGATTGATCATGACTCGACCACCAAGCACTCCAAAATAGTTCAAATATCTGTGCAAACACAATGGTAAGTTCTACAGAACAATAACTCCATTCTTTACGCATTTACATAGAAGCCCTAATTTCTGAAAATGGCATCAACATCACAATCCGTAAAATCTAAGAAGGCTAAGAAGGATGGATTTAAACTCATCAAAAACAATGCATGTGAGGAACCCAAATGTAAGATTCATCCAGAGGTTGCCTCACAACCTGATGATACTGGTGTGTTCTCATACATACCAGCTAGGGTTTTGCTGGTTGAGGATGTCTGATCCTTCATACACTGCAAGATTGCAGATACTGGAACGTCAGAGATGGAAGAAGCTTACCAAAAAATTTTTAATGAAGATGGAACACTTAAGGATGAACACAAACACATTGAGGTAAAAGGGCTTACCAATGCCCTAAAGTTTGTGAAGGTTTTCAAAACTGATTGGATTCGGTTAGTGCTAAGCAGAATGCACAATAAAAAGTTATGGTTGGATGAACCAAAGGAAATCACCTGAGATGTCATCCATGCGGTCACCGGTTACCCTATAACTGATAAAGTAAAGGCACTCAAGCATCCACCAAAGCCAGAGACCGAAAAGATGACTAGAGCCAAATGGGATGGGCGTGGACTAAAAGTGACAACCATAGCCGATGATGAAATTAAGTTTGGTGCATGTGTACTGGGTTACAAATTCTTCCAGGCTAGCATATTAAACAATATTTCATCAGGTGTTGTGGATATAGCTTAAAAATTTGTGAAGAAAGGTACACATTTAGACTTTTCTGAGCCACTCCTGAATCAGTTGAAAGAAAATCTCAAGACAATCAGGAATGCAAAGTCAAACACCTGTAAGTTTAGCTCATTAATCATGTGCATTTTCTTTTATTTTCAAGAAAAGTTCCCATCTTTTGGAGATGTAAAATGGGATAGCACCAAGCTGATAACCATGCAAATCAATGAGAACATAGATGCTCTAGGAGATAATTTTGAAACTCATCGAGAAATTTGAGGATGAGATATGCTTCATGGTTGACACAGATCATACTTACATCAAACCTGTAGTAGCAAGAACATCATGGTTGCAACCACTGGAATATGAGATAAACATTAATCTTGTAACAAAGGTAATTGATGCCTTAATTAATGAGCCACTGGACAAAAAGCAACCAAGGTTTGGAACGTATGAGGAGGCCAAGAAAAGAATTAAATCAGGCCCAGTAGTCAAAAAGATAGTGAAAAAGAAGGACAAAATGGTAAAGAATCTCAAGAAGAATCTATCTGCAGAAGAGGAAGAAGCTGAGCAAGATGAAGAGATAGAACAAGAGGAGGAAACCAAAGGAAAGGTGTCTGTTAGTAAAGATGAAGAAAAGACTGATTCAGAGGAAACAGAGTCAGACTCACCACCTCCTCTACCATCAAAGAGACCAAGAACTATAGCTTCTTCAAGGACCAGAAGCCAAACGTCCAAAGAATCTACTCCTTCACCTCTTAAGAAAGGAAAAGTCAGGACGTATAAGAGAAAAGCACCTGCACCGAAGAGAGGACAAAATAAGAATGGTAGAAAATTCATCAAAACCCAAGAGGATATAGAGGATACCATGTGAGATGAAGCCTTAGAGGTAGAAATTGTCAAGGTAAAGGAACCTGACACCATTGATATCTTATTGTTCGTGTGACTAACCATGTTCACATGATTGACTTTCACAACACTGACAGGGTGTTACGTCAGTTTGGTGACCGGCATGATGTGTCTAATTCTTATGCTTATTTTTCTCATAGGTTGAGGGACTCTGTCATCTCGGGTGGTGTCATATCACTTGATGCTTCTTGTACTGAGTTTTCGGGGTTAATTCTTGTTGCGTGGACATGGTGATCAGCCACTATTGAGGTAGGTTTGTATTTTTCTTCACATCTCTTATTCAATTTCTTTACTGCTCTTATAATATATCTTCTCTATGTGACATTTTCTTTTATCTGATGTGGCATTGATATTTGAATATGATCTCTTTGCAGGCACTACTCCCCAGTTTGATGCTCATTGGGCCCAGACTCGACTAGTTGCACTTACAAATGTCTCTCGTCCTATTGCTGGGATGCTCATGAGGAGCTGTCATCGGGTACATAGAGGGAGGGGTAGTAAGGATGGAGGAAGGAATGGTGGTCATGATAGAGGGAGGGTTGGAGGCTGAGATGGTGGACGGGATGG
>MU223851.1:387564-418438 GCA_018584345.1 Thuja plicata
TGGGTGGTGGGGTGAGGACTAGAGGTGGGTGTAGTGGTGGTCGTTCCACTACTTAGAGGGTTGGGTTGAGTACCATTTTAGAGGATGAGGAGGCGATGGAGGAGGAGGAACCTCAGTTAGTGCAGAGAGTGCGTCGAAGGATAGGTGTTGTTTTGGCTCCGAGAGAGGAGGATAGGGTGGTGATAAAGGATGTAGATGTGGAGATAGGAGATATATATGTGGAGGCCTTAGAAAAGTAGAGTGCAGGGATGAGTTCCTCGACTGGTAGTGACAGTACTAGCAGCAGTACTGGGGAGAGTTCAGAGAGTGAGGATGACTCATGGGTGGTGAGGGGGAGGGGAGATGAGGGATTGGGAGATAGGGCCACGGAGGGGGATATGGATATGGCCATGGGAGATATGGAGGTGGACCCCTCAGAGTTGGAGCGGCTCACCCAGAAGGTATAGGATCTATAGGCCAGACTTGCTTCTACTGATGCCCATGCTACAGCATTGGAGGCTAGGGTTACAGCGGTCGAGGCTAGAGAGTGACAGGCTTGAGATGAGGTGCGTTCATTCATTGACAGTGTTTAGGATGCCTCTCACCGAGATGTTCTAAAATGATACTATAGATCTAGGCCTGATGCGCAGAGAGAGATCGAGTACTAGAGGCGCCACTATGAGGGTACAATTCTTGTTGAGTAGAGAGTGCCCAGTTATATAGCCTCTCAGAGATCTAGTAGAGTGTAGAGATCATAGAGATGATAGAGCAGTGGTGTGGGAGCTCCTGGTTCATCACAGAGACCATCTTCTAATATGCCACCCCCTCATCCACCTCCTGGCAAGGGTGGGGGTAGCACATGTTGATCTTGATGCTTTACATATTATGTATCATGTACCATATTTGTAGTGATTCTCATCTGATATACTTTGAGTTTTATCCTTTATTGTATCCCAACACAGTGATATTTATTGATATATGTTGACTACCTTCCTTTGTTCAGACTTGTGACTGTTCATTGTACTCATATATTTTTATTTATATGACATGTAGCTATTGATTTGATATGATATGCATTGGTTTACTTTCTATATGTATGATTCTATATGATTTGGTTTTTTAGATGATGAGATGTATATGCAATATGATTCCTATGGTGAAAACTCATAGATGGATGATTTACTTTTCCTATGATACTGACATGTTTATGCAGGATGGTGGATATGAGATGCATGTTTATATGAGATGCTTCTGGATGCATGTGACTTATGATTTACCATGTATGCATTTACTATGTTTTTTTTCATTTTCTGATGCACTTAAATAGAATGAATTAAATTTATTATGCACGAATTATCTCAGTAATGCATGTGTTAATTAGAAAGAAGTTAGTTTGGATAGATATTCTCTAAGATTGATCTAATAGAATGGAACGATAGAAAGGATTTTCTTTTGCTTTTTTGATAGATATAAATTGATAGAAAGGATGAGTGTCCCAAGTCGCTGCCCCTGTTTCCAATATTTGTCATCATTGCATCTTTTTTTTGTATTTTCTAAAATTCCGAAGAGAGTCCAATGCATCCAAATCACATACCATCTGGATACCGCCACAACCTCTTGATAAGTGGAAGGAGTAGAGCGATTGAATAGAAAGAGAACTTAGTGCACCCAAATATTGACCATTTGGGTTCAGCTATGTTCCCTATTTGAAAAGAAAGAGAGCCAAAAGCACCTAGATATTGACCATCTGGATACCACATCCTCTGAATAAACTGAAACAAAGAAACCAAGATAGAACTCCTATGCACTCAGAGTCCCTCTAGATAACATCATGAGCTCTTGATTCCAAAAAGGGAAAGCCAAAGAAAACAAGATAGAATTCCTACACCCCTATAGTCCATCTAGATAGCATCGCAAGCTCTTGATTGCAACATAAAAGAAAAGACCATAGAAACTAAGATAGAACTCCAACGCACTCAAAGTCCATCTAAATAGCACTGTGAGCTCTTGATTATATAAACCAAACAAGAAAAATAAAAGAGAAGGAATATCCAATTCTTTCCCAGGGTTAAGCTCAGATCGTGGAACTGCGTGGCTATAAGATAAGTGACAGTGCCTACCACATTTATCCTAAATCACCATGGCCTTGAAATCGAAGTGAACATTCAACAGACAACAATCAAAGAAAATAAGTCATGATCTATCACAGCTACTCTCCTCAAATAGTGGATCCTGGAGTACTGTAAGAACATAACCGTGAAATATAGATTGACATCTAATCGACTAAATGACCTAGTAAAAAAAATTTATGGTTCCTTGATGTACTTGGATTCTCTTGATTGGCTTGACTCTTTGGATAGGCTTGATTGGGTTGATTGCTTGAGTGTGTCTGGTTTCAGTAATAGATTACGCATATAAGAATGATCTGTTTGGTTTGAGCATATCTATTACTATGTAAGACAATTGATATGTTTTGATTGATTGATTGTTATCATGTTGACAACTGATAAAGTTGTGTCAGATGGGCCAAATTATGATTTGTAGAGCTCACGATTGTGACAAATGATAGCTTGGCTTGGTCGCAAGTTGCTTGCTGATCGATTTGATAGATTGATAAAGCTGTGTCAGATGAGCCCAACTCTGATTTGCAAAGCTCATGATTGTGACATTGATTTACTGGGTGTGATTTCCCTTTGCTCTCTTGATAACGGAGTTGGTTTTACTGCTTGGGATTTTGTAATTTTTTTATTGTTTTTTATGAAGATTGATTTTCTCAGAACATTTTCATCTTATTAGGATTTTTGATGAGTTTTTCAATTTTGGATTTTTTTAGGACATTTAGAATCACCCCCTAGTCTGGTGGACCAGTATTAACCATGGATAAGTGTTTGTTGCTCAGAGGGGATTATGCTTCTAGATATATCTTGGGTAGTCAGTCTTGCATTTTGAAGTGTGCTCAAGTTTTTGGAGTTCATTGATGGTGAAGTTGGATTTGAACACTTGGCGCATGTTTTCTAGGTTTTCACCAAGGTACCTACTCAATAGCGCCTGTTTTCCAAGTTTTCCCTAAGAGAGTGATTTTGTTTCTCTTTGATTTTTTGCTTTTTTGATTTTTGGTTATCGCCAAGGTGCCTATTTGCCAATTTTTCACCAAGGTAACATTTTGTATTTTCTAATTTTTTTTGGTATTTTCTGGATATGTAGATAGGTGCCTTAACCATAAAGACCTCAAGGGTAGAACCTCTTGTATGTATCCAGGGAGTTGATCTCCTTCTAGTGTCCCTAGTATGATTTCCCCACTCTTAGTAGAGCTGACAATGACAAATGGTCCTAGCTAGTTAGGCTTGAACTTTCCGGGTTTGTCTCGCTCTGCTTGGTTCTTTTGATTTTCCATGAGGACAAGGTCTCCTACCTCAAATGTTTTTGACCTCACCTTCTTATGATAGTTCCTTCTACGGAAATTTTGATAGCCTTGTAAGTGGTCGAATGCATGTTGTCTTCTTTCATCTAGTAACTCAAGTTAACTGAGCCTTGCTACTCTGTAGTCTTCATCTATAATCAGGTTCTTCAATGATATCCTTAGTGATGGGATTTCCACTTTGAGGGGTAGTACCACCTCTGAGCCATAGACTAGGGAGAAATGAGTGGATCCTATAGATGTTCTCATGCTAGTTCTATATGCCCATAATGAGGGACTAAGCTGTAAATGCCAGTCTTGTCCTGATTCGTTCATTGTTTTCTTCAATATTTTCAAGATAGTTTTGTTTGTAGCTTCAGCTTGGAAATTCCCTTGAGGATAATAAAAGGAAGAGAACCCTTGTTTGATATGGAACTGTTCACATAGCTCTTTGACATCTTTATTTTGGAAAGGCGTACAGTGATCTGTCAAGATGGTTTGAGGAATCTCGTATCGATAGATGATGTGGTTAAGTATGAACATTGATATCTTCTTTCCAGTTATGTAAGTGAGGGGAATATCTTCCACCCACTTATTGAAGTACTATGTCGTTGCTATGATGTATTTGCCTCCATTTTCTGAAGAAGGTGTAATTTTTCCCACTAGGTCAAATCCCCACATAGAAAATGGCAATGGTTATGTGATAGGATTTAGTTCTTGGGTTGGTGCATGGATTAGGTCTCCATGAATCTTACACTGTCTACACCTTTGTACATGTTTGTGCACAGCTGTCTCTACTATGGGCCAGTAGTATCCCATGCGGATGATCTTCTTAGCTAAGTTGTTACCACCTCCGTGGGTTCTACAAATTCCTTCATGTACCTCATACAAAGCTTTCTGGGATTCCATGGAAGTGAGACATCGTAGTCGTGTTTTGTCTAGACTGCGTCTATATAAAGTAGTCAAGAGGATGGTATACCTAGAGGCTTGGCGGATGAGGGATTTACTCCAGTTTCTAGACAATTTGGGAGGTAAGACACTATTTTGGAGGTAGTTGTATACATCTTGGTACCATGGGTTTTCAGGACCAACAAGGACGCATGATGATTCTATGATGGATGCTTGATATGATGGCACCAAGAGTTGCTCTACTAGAAACTGGAATCTTGTTTCATTATCTGGAATATCAATAAATGATGCTATGGTAGCCATCACATCTATAGCTTTGTTCTATGCTCGTGGTACTTGCTCAAAGAAGATGTAATGGAACTTGGTGCGTAATTTTTCCTTTTATGCTCTGTATGATATTAGCTTCTCATCTTTGGTTGTATAATCATTGTTGACTTGACTAATGACCAACTATGAATCTCCAAAGACCTTAAGGTTCTTGATTCTCCATTGAATTGCTATCTTTAAACCAATGACCAGTGCTTCATATTCTGCTATGTTGTTTGTGCAGAGGAAGTTGAGTCTGAAAGATTTTGGAATTATATCATTATCTGGAGTGATGAGCACTATTCCTGCCCCCACACCATGGTTCATGCATGATCCATCAAAATATAGTTGTCATACCTCGATCATGGTTGTAGTGTCATAAGAGATTTGTTAGGAAAGTCAAAAATAATAGGTTGATGGTCCTGAATGGGTGCCTCTGCTAGTTGATCCACGATCACTTGCCCTTTGATGGCCTTTATGTCTACATACTCAATGTCAAACTCACTTAAGATCATTACCCACTTTGTGAGTCATCCGGTGAGCATTGATTTTCTTAGGAGGTATTTTAAAGGATCAATATGTGAGATCAACTTTGTTTAGTGACTCAACATGTAATGTCTCAGCTTCTGGGAAGCAAAGATAACTGCAAGGCATGACTTTTCAATTGGCGTATAGTTGAGTTCGTATCCTACCAATGTTCTGCTTAGATAGAAGATGGCCCTTTCTTTACCTACATCATCATGTTGTGTCAAGAGCACACTTAAAGTTGATTCCATTATTGAGATATATAGAAGTAATGGTCTACCTTGGACTGGTGGCACCAATATAGGATATTTAAGGAGGTATTCCTTGAATTTTTGGAATGCTTGTTCGCATTGCTCTGTCCATATGAATTTGATGTCTTCGTGTAGTAGATGTTGGAATGGGTGGAACTTGTCTGCTAGCTGAGCTATGAAGCATCTAATTGATTGGAGCCTTCCTTGTAACCCTCTTAGTTGCCTTAGGTTCGATGGTGGAGGCATGTCCAACATTGCTTTGACTTTCTCTAGGTCTACTTCAATGCCTCTATGTGACACTATGAACCCCAGTAGCTTTCCTATTGTGACACCGAATGCACATTTCTTTGGGTTTAAACAGACTTTGTATTCCTGCATTCTGTCAAAGATTGGTCCCAATACTTGTAGATGATCCTTGCAGAGCATTACTTGGCTAGTATGGCGTCCACATAGTCTTCCATTGTTTTGTGGATGAGGTCATGAAATATTATTGTCATAGCCCTTTGATATGTTGCGCTAGCATTTTTTAGACCAAACGGCATGACATTCCAATAGTAAGTGCCCCAAGGACATGTGAAAGTTTTTTTATGTTGATCCTCTGGTGCGATCCTTATCTGAGTATACCCTGAAAAGCCATCCATGAGTGATAGCATTTGATGTCCAGCGGTTAGGTCTACTATCATATCAATGTTGGGTAAAGGAAATTCATCTTTGGGACAAGCTATCTTGAGATCCCTGAAGTCTATGCAAATCCATATCTAACCATTGTGCTTCATAATTGGTACCAAGTTAGATATCCAGTCTGCATATGGTATTTGTCTTATGAACTTGGCATCCAGGAGATTTTTCAATTTTGCCTTCACTAACAATGCCACATGGGGATGCATCTTTCTTAGCTTTTGTTTGACTGGTTTGGCATTGGGTAGCAATGAGAGATGATGTAGCATGAGTTCTGGATCTAATCCTGGCATATCCGAGTAGGACAATGTGAAATTGATCATTCTTGCTTTAAAGAAGCTGATAAATTGTTCTCTCTCGTCAGGGGTTAGTGATTTTTCCAAGTATATATTCTTTGGGTTCTTGTCATCTCCCAAATTGGCTTCCTTTGTTTCTTCTTCTAGTAATGCCAATTTCTCCTCTGTCAAGGGGAGGAGTTCCTTCTTTCCATCTTCTAGTGCCTCAATGAGGTTTTCGCTAGAAGATACGTCTTGTTTTAACTTTTTATCATTTTTTTGTTCTTTTTTCATTTGTGGACTGGAAAGAGGAGCTGCCTCCCTGAAATATGCCACTCTATCGAGGTCAATGGAGAAGCCTTCCTTGTTGTCCCCTGATGGCATGCCTTCCCTAAGTCCCAAGAAATAGCAATAGCCTCATCAATCTCTAAGACATCTAAATCAGGCAGTCCTTGTTCATCCCACTCTATTAGCTCTGGCTATACAAGACAAATACTTTCATGGTTGTTTGAATCTAGTTGGTTGAAAGGGACTACAGATATGGTTCCTAAAAAATTGGACTGTGATGTGGATGCACCACTTGAGGAATGATAAATGACATGCTTATCTATGCAGGTTTGTTCAACAATGGATAGTTGGTCAAATAAGTCTTCCATGTTTATGATAGTGTCTAACCAAGGGGAATAATATAGGATTGATGGTTCAAATTCATGAAGGGATCTCCACTCATACTCATGGGAGTCAGTCTTGATAGAATGCTTTTTAGATGTCTCACTTCCTTCTTTATCATTGATTTCTATGTGGAGGTCTATTCAGGTTTGAGTGGTTCCCTCTTTGGTGGGCAACAACAGTGCCAGTATGTTTCTTATTAGGACATGTTCTAAGTTGTGCCTCCGGTGCATCTCTGCTATTTATTCCTGATCGACTGGGATGTCTTGGATTATAGGGATAGTTCTTTATTTCCCATAGCATAACCCTCTTTTGTTTCTCTAGGTTGACAGGAGAGACAATTCTATTAAGCCTTGTGGCCTTGCCCCTAGAACAGTCGTACCACCATACCTGATTCTTTGTAACATTATATAACCTTTACCATAGTTCGATAGGGGTAGGGTCTATTGGATTGGCTCTTGTGGGTCTAGGTATAACCATGTACTAATATCTTGTTCAAATGGATTTTCTTTTGTTATGTCTCCCCATCTGACAAAGTTTGTTGGTGGACATCTGAATAGAACAAGCTACAGATTTTCTGCTATAATAATAGATTGTGGCTTACCATAAGTTCTCAGGATCTGAGGCATGTGCGTGATGGTAAAAGCCTCTTCATATCTCTAATCACCATAGCCCTTGTCGGTAATGGATATCTTGCCTGCTTTCTATGTGACATCCTTAGGATTTGAATCTAAAGAGGAGGGGATACTTGCATCTTGGTTTAAAGGTACTTGGTTGTTTGTGTTGATTTAGACCATGTTACAATATTGGAAAGGTTGGGGATCTCCCTCTATGATTATTTCTTCTCCCTGGTGTGGGAACTTGATGCATTGATGGTATGTCCAGGGTACAACTTGCATTTCAAGTATCCATGGTCTCCCTAATAACATGTTGTATCCCAACTCAAGATCTAGGATCTGGAAGGCGGTGTTCTTGACCACTGGACCAATATGAACAGGTAGAATGATAATACCTTTAGAGGACCTTTCCTCTTCATCATAAGCTAGGATATTTATCCTCCTCATGACATCAATGCTTGACTCTGAATAGGCCAGTTTCTTGATTAAATTTAGAGTACAGATATTTAACCTAGCTCCACCATCAAAAAGAACCCTACGGATAGTGCTTTTGTGGACCTGGACAAGTAAGTGCAAAGGATCATTATGCAGGGGTTTATGCGGCGGCACATCACGGTCAGTAAATGTGGCATGTTTGTTAGAATCTATATGGTTAATCATCATTTGGAAGCTTGAGGGTTTTATGTCCCTTGGGACAGCTGCATTCTGAAGGGCTTGGTCAAGTGCCAGTTTATGTTGTAGAGATATGCGCAATAGGTCAAACATGGAGATCTGGGCAGGTGTGCATTTTAGTTGATCAACTATGCTTTGTTGTGGATCTAAGTTTGCATTAGGATTAGAAGATACAGTAGATGAGGATGGTACTCCTTGAAATATGAGTCTAGCGCGATGCATTGTTATAGCACATTTGTTACCTTGGTCTTTGATAGTGATCGTAGCCACATGGCTATCTAAAGGAGTGAGGAAATTAATAACATTATCATTGTTGGCATACGTGTAGTTGACTTGTTTTGTCTGTCCACCAAACCCAGAGGCTTTTCCCTTGTTGTGATCATGAAATGTATCATTGAAGATAGTGTGATGAGTTGTGCCTTTGGCTTGGGTATTAGTCACATTGATGGCCCCTGTGTCAATCAGATCTTGAATGGTGTGTTTCAATCATAAATAGTTAGGAATTTTGTGCCCTTTCACCCAATGAAACTCACAGAATACTTTTTCATTATACCACCTTGGTTTGTTTGCATCTTGTTCAAATTCCCTAATTTCTAGGAGAGTGATAGTGTTTGATTGCATCAACTTGTGTAAAGATGATTCTATCAGCTCTCCTAATGGTGTGAAATCTCGTTGCTGGAATTTAAACCGTGGTCTGCGTTTAGTCTGTTGTTGACTATTTAACACAGCGGCCGCTTGGATAGGGGGAGGTTGGTTTTGGGTGTATGCTTGTTGAGTGGGCCCTATGGGTTGTTGGTTGGCCACAGGTGTGCCTTGGGTTGCACATAGTTGATTGTCTTCACATCAATGACACCATCGTTGGTGACATTTTTGTTTTTGTTCCACCACTTAGCTTTTTCTGTTGCATTTTTGTTTGTATTTGTTTGTGTTGGATCTGCAAGGATTCCTCGTTTGACTAAGTTATGCTCACAACAAACTCCTCATTCGATGAGTTGTGTGAAGTTTGGAGCTAACTGTAATTCTGTTGTGAATGACATGTCTGGAATTAGATTGTTAATGAACATGACTATTAGGTCTTGTTCAGGCACATCATATTTTATGCGGCTTGTTGTGTTCCTCCATCTCTGTAGGAACTTCACAAAAGACTCTCCATCCTTCTATTTGATATCGCAAAGGTCCTTGATGCTGACATTGCGCTCAATGTTATGATGGAAGTGAGCTATGAACTTTTCAGCCAGTTCACCCCAAGACTGAATGTCATGAGGTAAATGTGAGAACCATTCCATTACTGGTTCGGCCAAGCTTTGAGGGAACAGTCACATTAAATATTTTTTATCATGGGCGACTTCGATGCAACTAGCAAAAAACTCTCAGATATGTTCAATAGAGTTGGTATTGCCCCTATATTTGTTGAATTTTGGTGCCGAGAAGTGATTTGGGAATGGAGACATTTAGAGAGAATGGTCAAAGGGGTATGGGTCTAAATCCTCTGTGGTGTAGGATTTAGTTTGCCCCTAATTTTGCATATCGATCATTTGGGTTTGAAGGGTTTGCATTGATTGCATTAACATGTCTATTTGATATTGAGGTCGATGTGTGAGGATGTTCCTCTATGGTGTAGTGGGTATGAGGCTGCACCTCTGTGTCCCTTGAGTAGGAACATAGGATTGCATCCTGGGGACTTGATATTGATTTCCCACCAAGTGATTTTTAAATGGGGACACATGAGTAGCCCATGGTGGGTTTTGATGTGTTTGTTGTTGGGATTGGGAATGTTGTTGTGGTTGAAACTAGGGTTGATACTGCTGGGGTTGATATTGTTACTACTAAGGTTGGGTTTGAAGCTGGGGTTACTATTTCTGAGGTTGGAATTGAGGAAACTGAAGCTGGGGTTACTATTTCTGAGGTTGGAATTGAGGAAATTTAAGATGGGGTTGTTGTTGCTGGGGCTAGATTTAAGGCAACTGAAGCTAGGGTTGTTGTTGCTGGGGTTGGATTTGAGGCAACTGAAGTTGGGGTTGCTATTACTAGGGTTGGATTTGTGGCAACTGAAGCTGGGGTTGTTGTTGCTGGGGTTGGATTTGTGGCAACTGAAGTTTGGGTTGCTATTGCAGATGTTAGTTTTGAGGCAATTGAAGTTGGGGTTGCTCTTGTGGAGATTGGTTTTGAGGAAACTAAAGTTGGGGTTGTTGTTGCAAAGGTTGGATTGATGTCAAAATGGGAAAAGGTGTAGGCTTGGGTGGGAATTGACTGTAAGTCATACCTGCAGAGATGGATCCTTGCAAGAATGAGCTGTTGATCCCAAGACAAGTAGGAATTGATTGCAGCAGTTTCATAGCTTCATAACAGTTGGTGATTGGTGGGATGGAAGGCATGGTATGAGAGCTTGATTTCCCCGGCCATGTGACCGAAGGTGGGAGCATACTAGTGACCATAGGTGCACTCAGTTGCAAGCCTGTCATGCTTTGAGTGGAAGATGTGTTGGCCTGGTTCGTGCCATTGGTTTGACTAGGTATCATCTATGTCAATGTAGGTATTACCAATGGTGGGAAGTGTTGAGAGACAACAGGCAGTATCTGAGGAGACTGAGTAGTGTTTTGACCTGCGAGAGGGTTTTCAAGCCATATGGTTGATACACTGAATTTAGCGGGGAGTTTGACTCCCTTCTTTATCAGCATAGCTAAGAAGCATTTGGGATTCCTCTCTAGAACAACATCAACCACTTGTGTGGAATAAGTATCTTTCTCTATATCCTCTAGTTCCTCTTCTATGACATTTTGGAAAAGAGCTGCCCCATGGGGTTGTTCAATGAACAGAGTAGAACTGGTGTTTACAAAAGGGTCATCTTCTCTCTCTATTTCCCAAGCAGGGAATCTATTGATATATGACTGATCAGGTTGCGTTCTAGCCTTTAACCTTGTGTAAGGCCCTCCATGAGGTGTTTGAGACAGTGTGTGGTCCATATTTTGTAACTAAAACAAGTGATATAAAGAAAACAAAGAAGAATATCCTTTCTAAGGAATTCCAAGTTATGTTTTGGACAAGGGTAATTCTAAGGATAAATTTAAATATATCTTAATCTCAAAGTGGTGATGATGTAAAAAGATAAGATTTGTCAAACTTTGCCTTGGACAAAGTCACTTTGATAAAGATGATGATGTTTGATATGATGAGATCAAGGTATTTCGAGTCTGAGCTTTCGAACTAACAATGTTTTTGACAATAATCATGCTTTTCAGAGAAGGGATGATCTTTAATGTTTATAGATTCACACAATGTTCTTCGCATTTTCCTGGGATAGACACTAGTTTTGGACACCAAATGAAGAGTTCTTTCAAGGTTTTCAGGTCAAAATAGGAATAATGTATCTCTAGTCAATTGTGCTATAACTCCATCGATTGCAGTAAATTAAATGGTTGATTGCATTACTTTATCACCGATTGCAGTAATAAACAAGATGATTGTGGCAATAAACAGGTTAACTGTGGCAGACTTCCGTCAATTGCGGTAAACGGGGAATAGTCTCAAAAAGACTAGAGAATAAGTGCCACTATCTGACAATTTTGATATTTTGGAACAAGGCTTCTGATTGCAAGACAGTCGATGTTGAAAACCCTAGACTTTAACATGTTTGACTCATTTTGATAGTTAGATGTTTGTTTTGTGTTTTCAAAAAATGATCAAAGAAACAAGCATGAAAGACACTATGTTTTCAAGAATGAAAACTGCTAATGTGTATGTTCTACAACTTTTTCAAGTTTCAAGGTTATCACGAGGTCTCAACAATGAACAGTCAGATTAATCTAGGTAAATAGCTTCATAATACAATGTTATAGGCCCATTTCTTGAATGTATGTTAGCTCACACAACAATTGTCACACTACTAGGACACGAAGGTCCATGACATAGGTGCCCGTGTTTTTTCCATTTCTAGGTATTGCTGTCATGGAGTGAAGATCTCTTTCACTACACAAATATTGTGGGACATATATGTTGGGAATCTTGGGGGGAAATTCTGCAACCCCTTCTACTATAATAAGGTACATGTTAGGAGGTAAATCGGGTTGGCCTCTAATTAACAAGGTTGTAGTAAGGGTCTGTGGCGTCTATCCAATCAGTTTGTCCGTGTGTGACTCACTTAAGATCCTAGTTGATCATGCTAGCTCCTTAGGGATATTCATCTGATCCAGACTATAACCAACACACCTCGCCCGAGCTTAGCTAGATAAGATGGAACTTTGGTTCACGCCTTGTTTATATACCGATCGGAAGGATTACCAGTTTAAGTTTGTTCTCTAAGGAAGAAGCGCATTCCCTGGACAGGCCTTTCTAAAATGTATAAAGGTTTTTAATCTAACAAATTGTACAAGTGCACCCAAAACTCAAGACACAAGGTAAATTTGAAATGTGAACTAAGCTACACCACCATACAAGCACAAGTGTTCAATTTTAAGCCCAAAAAGTAGGTGTTGATTGCTTGTTCAATTTTAATGCACCAAATCGAGAGATTCTTTGCTTTATTCAATTTTAGTCCCCACGTCAATTTTAAGCCCAAATCTGAAATGTGAGATGTGAGATTTTTGGCAGACACTGTTCTTTTTAAACCCAAATCAACAAGTGAATTCCTTTTAATTTGTTTTGTTTAAACAAGTTAGTATCAAAAGGATTTTTGCAAAATGAGAGTATGGGTAACTTTGAAACAACGAATGATACTCACCAACAACTTACCCTTCCTATTCGTGGGAACTCATCGTTCTAAAGAAAAAATAAAGAAAGTATCAGATTTTCAAATAACAAGATAAATAATTTGGCCCCGATGAGCAATTTTGCAGGCGATTGCGGTAATGCACAGGAAACTACAGTCAATAACAGGAAATTATGGCCTAAAAGTAGTGATTGCGACAAAATACTTTCACTTGCGGTAATGCACAATCAATTGCAGTCTGGTTCAGTCGATTGCGGTCTGGATCAGTCAATTGTGGTATAATTCTTCTGATTGCAGTACCAGTCAGTCAATTGTGGAAAACTATAGAAAAGATAGAGACCCAGAAGATGATAGAAAAGAAATGTGGGAACCTACAATCGATTGCGGTACAATTTTGTCAAGTGCGGCAGAATACCAGGAATTGTGAAATAACACAGATATCAAAAAAAATACAAATTTTTAGGTCTGCGACCGTACGACCATGGCTAATCAATTATGTTTGTCGTTTGCAAGAGATATTTGGGTTGTTTGTTTCACATTGAGCTCACCAAAATGTACACCTCCTCTTTCATGATCTGTGGTTCCCAAGCCGTACAAAGGTGAGGGTTAGTAGCAATGGTTTTACAATGATATAAATCAAGCCCACAAGAACTACTAAAATGAATAACTTAAGACGTAACCAATAAAATGTGCAAGCAATGAAAGGAAAACAAATGAGTGCAAACCCCAAAGTTCTTGAAGCTTCTATTTTCTCTCTCTACTCCTTCTAAAATGCTATTTTTGATGCTTAGTATTGGTGTCGGTAGCGTCTATGACTTGAGAAGCGTAAAGAATTTGATACTTGAAATGTGTGTGTGACCGCAAGATGACTTGAATGCTAGAACCAAACTGACATAGTAATGGCGTACGAGAGCTTGAAATCCTGGATCCTTACAATGGTTATGAAGGGTTTATTATATAGGAATTGGGGATGAAATGAATGGTTAAGATCAGTCCCAGAGATAGGGAGATGAACGGTTAAGATCAAGGGGAACTGGAGAAGCCATAAGTAAACTTCACCTCTTCAATTGGTAAAGAGGAGACAGAGTTTGGTTGACTAAAGAGCTAATTGTGAGTTACCTTTTTGAACTGAAGAGGTGGGTGAAGTTACCCATGTGGACTAGAGAGATGGGTGGAGTAACCCATGTGATCTGATTAGAGTTATCTCTTTGAAGATAAATGAATATTTAATTATTATTTTCAACATGTGAGATAATTGAATTCTTTTCTATTTAGAATTACTTTAATTGATGAAATTAAATTAATTTAATTGGAAGAATTTAATTAGTAAGTTTAAATATTTGAATTTAAACTATAGGAAATTTAATTTAATTAATTAATTAATGGTAATTAATCAATTAAGGTTAATTAATTAAATAAAATTAATTATTTAATTAATTTTGGGAATTTGATTAGATGATTTGGGGAATGAATTTAGAAGAAAATAGATGATTAATTAATGATTAAAAAACCATTAATTAATAGATGAAAATTAGTGTTTTTAATGTAAAGTCGCAAGCCTGTTCATTTTCGGGTGTCTACATTTTCCCATTTTTGATGCGATGTGACTTGTCATGGTGTGTCAAAGATTCTTGGTTTTGATCCTGCCCCAGCAATAGTAGGTGTATGTATGCCCCCTCAACAAATTTGAGTGAAAAGTCTCGACATGAGCGTTAATTTGTTGAAACTGCAATTTCTGAATTTGGGTAGCTGACTGATTTGAAAAATGTCTTATATTGCCCCTGATATTGAGTGTGGAAGTTTCCAAGGACCGAGAAGAAAAATTGGACCTCCTAGTGAAATTAGGGTTTATGGGAACCCCTATAAATAGCCAAGAGAGCCATTCATTTGTCACATTGCCTTCTTGGAGCTCTCGGAACCTTGGTGAGTTTGTGCTTAGCTTTCTTGTTTTTTTCCCTGTTTCGTGCGATGGCGGACTTACCAAGAGTTACACCCATATCCGACCGAGTCCAGATGTATAAGAGACCAATTGGCGCAGGACGTCCGGTGATTTTTATCGCTTTGCATGTCATAATGCTTGTTTTTCTCGCTTTGAAAATTTTTATTATTATTTTTAAACTTTGCATGTTGTGCTGCAATCGTCTACGGTTTTTCCAGAATTGTGGTTTGAATGCCGCAATTGCCGATCAAGGTCTGCATTCGATAAGTGTACCACACTGTTATTGTTTGCCTGCCGCAATTGAGTTTTACCTACCACAATTAATGATTATGTTTTACAATTGCATAAGTGAACCGCAAATGAATTGTTTATTGTCGCAATCTCTTTTTTAGAACTGTCTGCCTTATTTCCTTGTCTGATTTTTGTGTATTCAGGTTTCTTACACTTTCCTGTATGACTGATACTGAAATTTTTTTGATTTATTTTTGTGTGCAGTTTACCGGGCGGATTCTGCGTTGTCAGGAGTCGAGGTCGGCGGGTCTTGTTTACAGGTTCCAGCTCTTAGAGGATGAGAGGTCAGTTCTTAGGGATTTAGGATTGTATTGGATATGCTATATGCCAGAGATCACGACCAAAAGGGGTCTGATCTCCACTCTTGTAGAGAATTGGCATTATGAGACATGCACTTTTTGGTTACCCGCTAGCAAGTGTACTATTACATTGGAGGATGTGTACCACATCCTCCAACTACCGATCCAGGGTGCGCTTGTGGAGTATGCCACTTGTTCTGGTATTATTTCCTTGACGGAGCTTTCTGGATTACCCCGAGATTAGCTTGGGTTATCTAGTGCTTATAATATTCCATGGTCCAGATTTAGTTTGGGGCTCGACAAACTGTCCACCTTACTAGGTAGTTTGATTTGTGGCATCTTTTGCCCTGATCGTCGGAAGCATGGATTTTCTGTCGACTTTGGTACTGTTTTGCAGAGTATGGTCAGGGACCATACTGTTTATGCTTGGGGGCCATGCATGTTGGCTCATATGCACTTTCATATGTTCTATGCGGCTTACCTTAATGGTAATTCACTCGGCTATGGTGCTACCCTCCTCCAGATATGGGCGTGGGAGCACATAGTTTTTTATCGTCCTATTGGTACATGTGCTTTTCCAGCTGATAGGTTGTATGTATATATGTATGATGGAGCCATTGTTCAGACCCACATGGGTCATTTTGTGTATTGCGTAAGCAGCTTGATATGATTCCCTATTTCATATGGAGGCCATATAGAGATTTCCCTGTCTGGGATGGAGAGGACATCCATCTTCCCTTTTTGTTGGCAGCAGAGATATCTTATTGGTCATGTGACTGACCATGTTCACATGATTGACTTTCACAGTATCGATAGGATATTGTGTCAGTTTGGTGAGCGGCAAGATGTGTCTGATTCTTATGATTATTTTTCTCGTAGGTCGAGGGACTCTGTCGTCTGGGGTGGTGTCGTATCATTTGATGTTTCCTATACTGAGTTTGCGGGGTTACTTCCTATTGCATGGACATGGCAATCAGCCACTATTGATGCAGGTTTATATTTTTCTTCGCATCTCTTGTTCAGTTTCTTTACTTCTCTTATAATCTATCTGCTCTATGTGATGTTGTCTTTTATCTGATGTGGTATTGATATTTGAATTTGATCTCTTTGAAGGCACTACTCCCCAGTTTGATGCTCATTGGGCCCAGAATTGACTAGTTTCACTTACAGATGTCTCTCATCCTATTTCTGAGTATCTCATGAGGAGGCATCATCGAGTACGATGAGGGAGGGGTGGTCAAGATGGAGGGAGGGATGGTGGTCGTGATAGAGGGAGGGTTGGAGTCCGAGATGGTGGATGGGACGGTGGGAGAGATGGTGGTAGGGGGAGGGGAGATAATGGGGGAGATGGTCCTGGTCCTAGGGGTGTGGGTGGAGGGGTGAGGACTAGAGTTGGGTGTAGTAGCAGTTGTTCTAGTACTCAAAGGGTTGGGTTGAGTACTATTTTGGAGGATGAGGAGGCGATGGAGGAGGAGACACCTCAGTTAATGCAAAGAGTGCGTCGACGGACAGGTGATGTTTTGGCTCTGAGAGAGGAGGATAGGGTGGTGATAGAGGATGTATATTTAGAGATAGGATATATATATGTGGAGGCCTTAGACGAGCAGAGTGCAGGGATGAGTTCCTCGACTGCTAGCGACAGTATTGGCAATAGTACCAAGGAGAGTTTAGAGAGTGAGGATGACTCATGGGTGGTGAGGGGGAGGGGATATGAGGGATTGGGAGATATGGCCGAGGAGGGCATATGGATGTGGTCATGGGAGGTATGGATGTGGATCCCTCAGAGTTGGAGCAGCTCACCCAACAGGTACAGGATCTACAGGCCAAAATTGCTTCTTCTGATGCCTGTGCTACAACATTGGAGGCTACGGTTACAACGCCCGAGGATAGAGATTGATAGGCTCAGCTAAGGTGTGTTCATCCATTGACAATGTTTAGGATGCCTCTCACCGAGATCTTCTAAACTGATACTATAGATCTGGGCATGATGCACAGAGACAGATTGAGTACTGGAGGCACCACTATGAGGGTGCAGTTCCTGCCGAGTAGAGAGTGCCCAGTTATATAGCCTCTCAGAGATCTAGCAGAGTGCAGAGATCAAATAGATCACAGAGCAGTGGTGTGGGAGCTCTTGGTTCATCAAAGAGACCCTCTTCCTATATGTCACCCCCTCATCCACCTCCTAGCGAGGGTGGGGGTAGCACATGTTGATCTTGATGCTTTACATATTATGTATCATGTACCATATTTGTAGTGATGCTCATCTGATATACTCTGAGTTTTATCCTTTATTGTATCCCAACACAGTGATATTTATTGATATATGTTGACTACCTTCCTTTGTTCAGACTTGTGAGTGTTCATTGTACTCAGATATTTTTATTTATATGAGATGCAGCTATTGATTTGATATGATATGCATTGGTTTACTTGCTATATGTATGATTCTATATGATTTGGTTTTTAAGATGATGAGATGTATATGCAATATGATTCCTATGGTGCAAACTCGTAGATGGATGATTTACTTTTCCTATGATATTGACATGTTTATGCAGGATGGTGGATATGAGATGCATGTTTATATGAGATTCTTTTGGATGCATGTGATTTATGATTTACCATGTATGCAACTACTATGTTTTTTTTTTTCATTTTCTGATGCACTTAAATGGAATGAATGCAATTTATTATGCACAAATTATCTGAGTAATGTTGTGTTAATTAGAAAGAAGTTAGGTTGGATAGATGTTCTCTGAGATTGATCTAATAGAATGGAATGATAGAAATGATTTTTTTTCCTTTTTTGATAGATATGAATTGATAGAAAGGATGAGTGTCCCAAGTCACTTCCCCTTGTTTCCAATATTTTTCATCATTGCATCTTTTTTTTGTATTTTCTAAAATTCCGAACAGAGTCCAATGCATCCAGATCAAATACCATCTGGATACTGCCATGACCTCTTGACAAGTAGAAGGAGTAGAGAGATTGAATAGAAAGAGAACTTAGTGCACCCAAATATTGACCATCTGGGTTCAGCTATGTTCCTTGTTTGAAAAGAAAGAGAGCCAAAAGCACCTAGATATTGACCATTTGGATACCACTTTGTCCTCTAAATAAATTGAAACAAAGAAACAAAGATAGAACTCCTATGCACCCAGAGTCCATCTAGATAACACCGTGAGCTCTTGATTCTGAAAACAGAAAGCCAAAGAAAATAAGATAGAACTCCTACGCCCCTAGAGTCCATTTGGATAGCATCACGAGCTCTTGATTGCAATATAAAAGAAAAGACCATAGAAACCAAGATAGAACTCCAATGCACTTAGAGTCCATCTGAATAGCACTACGAGCTCTTGATTCTATAAACCAAAGAAGAAAAATAAAAGAGAAGGAATTTCCAATTCTTTCCCAGGGTTAAGCTCAGATCATGGAACTACACGGCTGCCAGATAAGTGACAGCACCAACCGCATCTATCCTAAATCATCATGGCCTTGAAATTGAATTGAACATTCACCATACATCAATCAAACAAAATAAGTCATGATCTATCACAGCTACTCTCCTCACATAGTGGATCCTGGAGTAGCGTAAGAACATAACTGCGAAATATAGACTAACATCTAACCAACTGACTGACCTAGTCAACATTTTTGGATGGTTCCTTGATGCAGTTGGATTCTCTTGATTGGCTCGACTCTTTGGATAGGCTTGATTGGCTTGATTTCTTGAGTTTGTCTAGTTTCAGTAATAGATTACTCATATAAGACTAACCTATCTAGTTTGAGTGTATCCATCACTATGTAAGACGATTGATATGTGTTGATTGATTTATTGTGATCATGTTGGCATTTGATCAAGCTATGTCAGATGGGACCGATGCTGATTTGTAGAGCTCATGATTGTGACAATTGATAGCTTGGCTTGGTCACCAGTTGTTTGCTGATCGATTTGATAGATTGATAAAGCTATGTCAGATGAGCCCAATGTTGATTCGCAAAGCTCATGATTGTGACATTGATTGACTAGGTGTGGTTTCCCTTTGCTCTCTTGATAATCGAGTTGGTTTTATTGCTTGGGATTTTGCAATTTTTTTATTGTTTTTTATGAAGATTTATTTTCTCAGAACATTTTGATCTTTTTAGGATTTTTGATGAGTTTTTCAATTTTTTGGATTTTTTCAGGACATTTAGAATCACCCCCTAGTCTGGTGGACCAGTATTAACCATGGATAAGTGTTTGTTTCTCAGAGGGGAGTGTGCTTCTGGATATAGCTTGGGTAGTCAGTCTTGCATTTTGAAGTGTGCTAAGCTTTTGGAGTTCATTGATGGTGAAGCTGGATTTGAACACTTGGTGCCTGTTTGCTAGGTTTTCACCAAGGACCTACTCAATAGTGCCTATTTTCCAGGTTTTCACTGAGAGTGATTTTTTATCTCTTTACTTTTTTTCTTTTTTTCTTTTTTTTTGTCGCCAAGGCGCCTGTTTGTCAGGTTTTCACCAAGGTACCATTTTGTATTTTCTATTTTTTTTTGGTATTTTCTGGATATGTAGATAGGTGCCTTAACCATAGAGACCTCAAGGGTAGAACCTCTTGAGGTGCATGTTTTTGATGTATCCAGGGAGCTGATCTTCTTCTAGTGTCGCTAGTATGAATGCCCCACTCGGAGTAGAGCTGACAATGACAAATGGTCCTAGCCAGTTAGGCTCAAACTTTTTGGGTTTGACTCGCTCTGCTTGGGTCTTTTGATTTTCCATGAGGATAAGGTCTCCTACCTCAAATGTTCATGACCTCACCTTCTTATGATAGTTCCTTCTAAGGCATTTCTAATAGCCTTGTAAGTGGTTGAAAGCATGTTGTCTTCTTTCATCTAGTAACTTGAGTTCACTAAGCCTTGCTACTCTGTAGTCTTCATCTATAATCAGGTTCTTCAATGATATCCTTAGGGATGGAATTTCCACTTCAAGGGGTAGTACCACCTCTGATCCATAGACTAGAGAAAGGAGTATCTCCTGTAGGTGTTCTCACGCTAGTTTTGTATGCCCATAATGCGGGACTAAGCTGTAAATGCTAGTCTCGTTCTGATTCGTTCACTATTTTCTTCAAGATTTTTAAGATTATTTTGTTTGTAGCTTCGGCTTGGCCATTCCCTTAAGGATAATAAAAGGAAGAGAACCCTTGTTTGATATGGAACTATTCACATAGATCTTTGACATCTTTATTTTGGAAAGGCATACCATGATCTGTCAGGATGGTTTGAGGAATCCCGTATCAATAGATGATGTGGTTAAGTATGAACATTGATATCTACTTTCTAGTTATGTAAGTGAGGGGAATTTCTTCCACCCACTTGTGAAGTACTTTATCAATTCTATGATGTGTTTGTGTCCATTTGCTGAAGAAAGTGTAATTTTTCCCACTAGGTCAAATCCCCACATAGAAAATGGCAAAGGTGATGTGATAGGATTCAGTTCTTCGGTTGGTGCATGGATGAGGTCTCCATGAATCTGAAACTGTCTACACCTTTGTACATGTTTGTGTGCATTTGTCTCTAGTGTGGGCCAGCAGTATCCCATGTGGATGATCTTCTTAGCTAATTTTTTGCCACCTCCGTGGGTTCCACAAATTCCTTCATGTACCTTGTACAAAGCTTTTTGGGACTCTGTGGAAGTGAGACATCAGAGTAGCGTTCCGTCTAGACTGCATCTATATAAATTAGTCAAGAGGATGGTACACCTAGAGGCTTGGCGGATGAGGGACTTTCTCTAGTTTCTAGACAAGTTGGGAGGTACCATGGGTTTTCAAGACCAACAAGGATGCATGTTGATTTTGTGATGGATGCTTGATGTGATGGCACCAAGAGTTGCTCTACTAGAAACTGGAATTTTTTTTCGTTACCTGGCATATCAATAAATCATGCTATGGTAGCCATCGCATCTGTAGCTTTGTTCTATGCTCGTGGGACTTGCTCAAAGAAGATGTAATGGAACTTGGTGCATAATGTTTCCATCTGTGCTCTGTATGGTATTAGCTTCTCATCTTTGGTCGTATAATCATTGTTGACTTGAATAATGACCAATTGCAAATCTCCAAAGACCTTAAGGTTCTTGATTCTCCATTGAATTGTTATATTTAAACCGATGACCAGTGCTTCATATTCTGCTATGTTGTTTGTGCAGGGGAAGTTGAGTCTGAAATATTTTGGAACTGTATCATTATCTGGAGTGATGAGCACTATTCCTACCCCTACACCATGGTTCATGCATGATCCATCAAAATATAGTTTACATACCTTGATCACGGGTTGTAGTGTCATAATAGATTTGTCTAGAAAGTTGGAAATAATAGGCTGATGGTCCTGAATGGGTGCCTCTGCTAGTTTATCTGCAATCACTTGCCCTTTGATGGCCTTTCTATCTATGTACTCAATGTCAAACTCACTTAAGATCATTACCCACTTTGTGAGTCATCCGATGAGTGTTGCTTTGCTTAGGAGGTATTTTAAAGGATCAATATGTGCGATCAACTTTTTTTAGTGACTCAACATATAATGTCTCAGCTTCTGGGAAACGAAGATAACTGTAAGGCATGACTTTTCAAATGGCATATAGTTGATTTAGTATCCTACCAATGTTCTTCTTAGATAGTAGATGGCCCTTTCTTTACCTGCATCATCATGTTGTGCCAAGAGTACACCTAATGCTAATTATGTTGCTGAGATATACAAAACCAATGGTCTACCTTGGATTGATGGCACCAATATAGGAGATTTGAGGAGGTAGTCCTTGAATTTTTGAAATTCTTATTTGCATTGCTCTGTCCATATGAATTTGATGTCTTTGTGTAGTAGATGTTGGAATGGGTGGCACTTGTCTTCTATCTGAGGTATGAAGCATCTGATTGATTGGAACCTTCCTTGTAACCCTCTTAGTTGCCTCAGGTTTGAAGGTGGAGGCATGTCCAATATTGCTTTGACTTTCTCTGGGTCTACTTGGATACTTCTATGTGACACTTTGAACCCCAGTAGCTTTCCTGATGTGACACTGAATGCACATTTCTTTGGGTTTAAACGAATTTTGTATTCTTGCATTCTATCAAAGATTGGTCCCAATACTTGTAGATGATCCTTGTGGAGCATTGACTTGGCTATTATGTCGTCCATATAGTCTTCCATTATTTTGTGGATGAGGTCATGAAATATTGTTTTCATAGCCCTTTGATAAATTGCACCAGCATTTTTTAGACCAAACGGCATGACATTCCAACAGTAAGTGCCCCAAGTACATGTGAAATCTATTTTATGTTGATCCTCTGGTGTGATCCTTATCTGATTATACCCTGAAAAGTCATCCATGACTGATAGCATTTGATGTCCAGCGGTTAGGTCTACTATCATATCAATGTTGGGTAAAGGAAAGTCATCTTTGGGACAAGCTATGTTGAGATCCCTGAAGTCTATACAAATTTGTATCTGACCGTTGTGCCTTCACTAACAATGCCACATGGGGATGCATATTTCTTGGCATCTATTTGATTGGTTTGGCATTGGGTAGCAACGATAGATGATGTATCATGAGTTATGGATCTAATCCTGGCATACCCAACTAGGACCATGCAAAATTGATCATTCTTCCTTTAAAGAAGCTAATAAATTGTTCTCTCCTCAGGCGTTAGTGATTTTTCCAAGTATATATTCTTTGGGTTCTTTTCATCTCCCAAATTGACTTCCTCTATTTCTTCTTCTAGTAATGTCTATTTCTCCTCTGTCAAGGGGAGGAGTTCCTTCTTTCCATCTTCTAGCACCTTAGTGAGGTTTTCGCTAGAAGATAGGTCTTGTTTTAGCTTTTTATCATTTTTTTGTTCTTTTTTCCATTGACCATGTCGAGGTCAATGGAGAAGCATGCCTTGTGGTCCCCTAATGGCATGGCTTCCCTAAGTCCCATGAAATCAGAAATAGCCTCATCATTCTTGAAGACATCTAAATCAGGCGCTCCTTGGTGATCCCACTCTATTAGCTCTAGGTGTACAAGACAGATACTTTCGTGCTTGTTTGACTCTAGTTGGTTGAAAGGGACTACAGATATGGTTCCTACAAAACTAGACTATGATGTAGATGCACCACTTGAGGAATGATAAATGACATGCTTATCTATGTAGGGTTTTTCAGCAATGGATAGGTTGTCAAATAAGTGTTCCAAGTTTATGATAGTGTCTGACCGAGGGGAATAATCTGGGATTGATGGTTCAGAGTCATGAAGGGATCTCCACTCATACTTGTGGGAGTCAATCTCGATAGAACACTCATCAGATGTCTCACTTCCTTTGTTATTGTCAATTTATTTGTGGAGGTCTATTTGGGTTTGAGTGGTTCCCTCTTCGGCGGGCAAAAATTTGTGCCAATATGTTGCTTATTTAAACATGTTCTGAGTTGTGCCCCCGATACATCTCTACTATTTATTCTTGATCGACTGGGATGTCTTGGATTATAGGGCTAGTTATTTTTTTCCCATAGCCTAACCCTCTTTTGTTTCTCTGCATTGATGGGAGAGACAATTCTATTAAACCTTGTTGCCTTTCCCCTAGACCAGTCGTACCATCATACCCGAAACTTTGTAACATTGTATAACCATTACCATAGTTTGATAGTGGTAGGGTCTGTTGGATTGGCTCTTGTGGGTATTGGTATAACCATGTACTAATATTGTGTTCAAATGGTTTTTCTTTTTTTATGTCTCCCCATCTAACAAAGGTTGTGCGTGGACATCTGAATAGAACAGGTTGCAAAGTTTCTACTATAATAACAGGTTGTGGCATACCATAAGTTCTCGGGCTCTGAGGCATGTGCGTGATGGTGAAAGCCTCTTCTTATCTGTACTCACCACAACCCTTGTCAGTAATGGATATCTTGCCCACTTTACATGTGACATACTTAGGATTTGAATCTAAAGAGAAGGGGATACTTGCATCTTGGTTTAAAGGTACTTGGTTGTATGTGTTGGTTTGGACTGTGTTATAGTATTGGAAAGGTTGGGGATCTCCCTCTATGATTATTTCTTCTCCCTGGTTTGGGAACTTGATGCATTGACAGTATGTTGAGGGTACAGCTTGCATTTCATGTATCTATGGTCTCCCTAGTAACATGTTGTATCCTAACTCAAGATCTAGGATCTGGAAGGGGGTGTTCTTGACCACTGGACCAATACGAATAGGTAGAATGATAATACCTTTAGAGGACCTTTCCTCTTTGTCATAAGCTCTGATATTTATCCTCCTTGTGCCATGAATGCTTGACTCTGAATAGCCTAGTTGCTTGACTAAATTTAGAGTATATATGTTTAACCTAGCTCCACCATCAACAAGGACCCTACGGATAGCACTTTTGTGGACCTGGACAAGTAAGTGCAAAGGATCAATATGCAGGGGGTTATGTAGTGGCACATCATGGTCTATGAATGTGGCATGTTTGTTAGAATCTATATGTTTAATCATCATTTGGAAGCTCTAGGGTTTTATGTCCATAGGGACAGCTGCATTCTGAAGGGCTTGGTCAAGTGCCAGTTTATGCTGTAGAGATATGTGTAATAGGTCGAACATAGAGATCTGGGCAGGTGTGTGTTTTAGTTGATCTACTATGCTTGGCTGTAGATCTGAGTTTGCATTAGGATTAGAAGATACAGTAGATGAGGATGGTACTCCTTGTAAGAGGACTCTGGTGTGACACATTGTTACAACACATTTTTTACCTTGGTCTTTGATAGTGATTGTAGCCACATGGCTATCTAAAGGATTGAGGCAATAAATAACATTATCACTATTGGCATACGTATAGTTGACTTATTTTGTCTGTCCACTAGACCTGAAGGCTTTTTCATTGTTCTAATCATGAAAGGTATCGTTGAAGATAGCATGATTAGTTGTGCCTTTGGCTTGGGTATTTATCACATCAATGGCCCCTGTGTTAATCAAATCTTGAATAGCGTGTTTCAATCATAAATAGTTAGGCATTTTGTGCCCTTTCACCCGATGAAACTCACAAAATTCTTTGTCATTATACCACCTTGGTTTGTTTGCATCTTGTTCAAATTCCCTGAATTATGGGAGAGTGATAGTGTTTGATTGTATCAACTTACATAAAGTTGATTCTATCGGCTCTCCTAATGGTGTGAAATCTCATTGTTGGAATTGAAACTGTGGTCTGCATTGAGTTTGTTGTTAACTATTTGACACAGTGGCTGCTTGGAAAGGGGGAGGTTGGTTTTGGATGTATGCTTGTTGAGTGGGCCCTATGGGTTGTTGGTTGGCCACAAGTGTGCCTTGCAGTGACACCTTGGGTTGCACATAGTTGATTGTCTTCACATCAATGACACCATCGTTGGTGACATTTTTTTTTTGTTCCACCACTTAGATTTGTCCATTGCATTTTGTTTTGTATTCATTTGTGTTGGATCTGAAAGGATTCCTCGTTTGACTAAGTTATACTCACAACAAACTCCTTGTTTGATGAGTTGTATGGAGTTCGGAGCTAACTGTTATTCTGTTGTGAATGACATGTCTGGAATTAGATTGTCAATGAACATGACTATTAGGTCTTGTTGATCGGGCACATCATATGTTATGCAATTTTTTGTGTTCCTCCATCTCTGTAGGAACTTCACAAAACACTCTCCATCCTTTTGTTTGATATCGCAAAGGTCCTTGATGTTGACCTTGCACTCGATGTTATGATGGAAGTGAGATATGAACTTTTCAGCCAGTTCACCCCAAGACTGAATGTCATGAGGTAAATGCGAGAACCATTCCATTGCTGGTCTGTCCAAGCTTTGTGAGAGCAGACGCATTAAATATTTTTCATCATGGGTGACTTCGACGCAACTAGCAAAAAACTCTTGGATATGTTCAATAGGGTTGGTATTGCCCCTATATTTGTCAAATTTTGGTACCGAGAAGTGATTTGGGAATGGAGACATTTGGAGAGAATGGTCAAAGGGGTATGGGTATAAATCCTTGGCGGTGTAGGATTTAGTTTGCCCCTGATTTTGCATATCCATCATTTGGGTTTGAAGGGCTTACATTTTTTGCATTAACATGTTTGTTTGATATTGAGGTTGATCTGTGAAGACATTCCTCTGTGTTGTAGTGGGTATTAGGCTATGCCTCTGTGTCCCTTGAGTAGGAACATAGGATTCATCCTGGGGACTTGATATTGATTTCCCATCGAGTTATTTTGAAATGGGGGCACATGAGTAGCCCATGGTGGGTTTTGATGCGTTTGTCGTTGGGATTGGGAATGTTGTTGTGGTTGAAACCGGGGTTGATACTGGTGGCATTGATATTATTGCTACTAAGGTTGGGGTTGAAGCTAGGGTTTTTGTTGCTGAGGTTGGAATTGAGGAAACTGAAGTTGGGGTTGTTGTTTCGGGGGTTGCATTTGAGGCAACTAAAGCTGGGCTTTCTCTTGTTGGGGTTGGATTTGAGGCAACTGAAGCTAGGGTATTTGTTGCTGGGGTTGGATTTGTGGCAACTGAAGCTGGGGTTGGATTTGTGGAAATTGAAGCTGGGGTTGTTGTTGCAGAGGTTGGTTTTGAGGCAACTGAAGCTAAAGGTTGTTGTTGCGGAGATTGGTTTTGAGGCAACTAAAGCTGGGTTTTTGTTGTGGAGTTTGGATTGATGTCAGAATGGGAAAAGGTGTAGGGTTGGGTGGGCATTGACTGTAAGTCATACCTATAGAGATGGATCCTTGTGGAAATGAGGTCTTTATCCCAAGACTAGTAGGAATTGATTGTAGTAGCAGCATAGTTTAAGAACAATTGGTGTTTGGTGGGATGGAAGGCATAGCATGAGAGCTTGATTTCCCCAGCCATGTGACCGAAGGTGGGAGCATACTAATGACCATAGGTGCACTCAGTTGCGATCCTGTCATGCTTTGAGTGGAAGATTTTCTGGCCTGGTTTGTGCCATTGGCTTGACTGGGTATCATCTGTGTCAATGTAGGTATTACCAATGGTGGGAAGTTTTGAGAGACAACAGGCAGTATCTGAGGAGACTGAGTAGTGTTTTGACCTGCGAGAGGGTTTTCAGGCCATATGGTCGATACACTGAATTCAGCAGGGAGTTTGACTCCCTTCTTTATTAGCATAGCTAAGAAGCATTCAAGATTCCTCTCTACAATAGCGTCAACTACTTGTGTGGAATAAGCATCTTGCTCTATATCCTCTAGTTCCTCTCCTGCTGAATTTTGGAAAAGAGTTGCCCCATGGGGTTGTTCAATGAACAGAGTAGAATTGGTGTTTACAAAAGGGTCATCTTCTCTCTTTGTTTCCTAGGTGGGGAATCTATTTATATATGACTCATCATATTGTGTTCTAGCCTTTGACGTTGTGTAAGGCCCTCCATGAGGTGTTTGAGACATAGTGTGGTCTAGATTTTGTAACTAAAATAAGTGATATAAAGCAAACAAAGAAGAATATCCTTTCTAAGGAAGTCTAAGTTTTTTTTTGGACAAGGGTAATTCTAAGGATAGATTTTGATATATCTTGATCTCAAAGTGGTGATGATGTAAAAAGATAAGATTTGTCGACCTTTGCCTTGGACAAAGTCACTTTGATAAAGATGATGGTGTTTGATATGATGAGATCAAGGTATTTCGAGTCTGAGCTTTTGAACTAACAATGTTTTTGACAATAATCATGCTTTTTAGAGAAGGGATAACCTTCAATGTTTATAGATTCACACAATGTTCTTCACATTTTCCTGGGATAGACACTAGTTTTGGACACCAAATGTAGAATTCTTTCAAGGTTTTCAGGTCAAAATAGGAATAATGTATCTCTGGTCAATTGTGGTATAACTCCACTGATTGCAATAAAGTAAATGGTCGATTGCAGTACTTTATCACCAATTGCGGTAATAAATAGGACGATTGCGGAAATAAAAAGGTTAACTGTGGCAGACTTCTGTCAATTGCGGAAAAATGTGGGCAATCGCGATAAAATGGGAATAGTCTCAAAAAGACTAGAGGATAAGTGCCACTATCTGACAAATTTTATATTTGGGAACAAGGCTTCTGATTTACAAGACAGTTGATGTTGACAACCCTAGACTTTAACATGTTTAACTCATTTTAATAGTTGGATGTTTGTTTTGCATTTTCAAAAATTGATCAAAGAAAAAAGCACGACAAACACTGTGTTTTGAAGAATGAAGACTGATAATGTGTATGTTCTACAAATTTTTCAAGTTGCAAGGTTATCACAAGGTCTCAACAATGAACAGTCAGATTAATCTAGGTCAATGGCTTCAAAATACAATGTTATAGTCTCAATGCTTGAATTTTTATTAGCTCACACAGCAATTGTCACACTACTAGGAAACGAAGGTCCACGACGTAGGTGCCCATGTTTTTGTCATTTCCAGGTATTGTTGCCATGGATTGAAGATCTCTTTCACTACACAAATACCGTGGGACACATATGTTGGGAATCTTGGAGGGAAATTATGCAACCGCTTGCACTATAATAAGGTACATGTTCAGAGGTAAATCGGGTTGGCCTCTAATTAACAAGGTTGTAGTAAGGGTCTGTGGTGTCTATCCAATCAGTTTTTACGTGTGTGACTCACTTAAGAGCCTAGTTGATCACGTTGGCTCCTAAGGGATATTCACCCGATCCAGACTATCACCAACACACCTTGCCCGAGCTTGGCTAGATAAGATGGAACTTTGGTTCTCACCTTGTTTATATACCGATCGGAAGGATTACCGGTTTAAGGTCATTCTCCGAGGAAGAAGCGCATTCCCCGGACAGGCCTTTCTAAAAAGTATAAAGGTTTTTAATTGAACAGATTGTGCAATTGCACCCAAAACTCAAGACACAAGGTAAATCGATTAAGCTCTGAAAATTTGAAATGTGAACTAAGCTACACCACCATACAAGCACAAGTGTTCAATTTTAAGCCCAAAAAGTAGGTGTTGATTGCTTGTTCAATTTTAATACACCAAATTGAGAGATTCTTTACTTTGTTCAATTTTAGTCCCCACGTCAATTTTAAGCCCAAATCTGGAATGTGAGATGTGAGATGTTTGGCAAACATTGTTCTTTTTAAACCCAAATCGACAAGTGAATTCCTTTTAATTTTTTTTGTATAAACAAGTTAGTATCAAAAGGATTTTTGCAAAATGAGAGTATGTGTAACTTTGAAATAATGAATGATACTCACCAACAACTTACCCTTCCTGTTCGTGGGAACTCGTCATCCGGCAGAAAAAATAAAGAAAGTATCAGATTTTTAGATACCAAGATAAAGAATTTGGCCCTGATGAGTAATTTTGGAGGCGATTGCAGTAATGCACAGGCAATTGCGGTAAATAGCAGGTGATTGCGGCCTAAAAGTAGCAATTGCAGAAAAATACTTTCACTTGCGGTAATGCACAATCAATTGTGGTCTGGTTCGGTCAATTACAGTCTGGATCAGTCAATTGCAGTACAATTCTTTTGATTGTGGTACCGGTCGGTCAATTACAGAACATTGTAGAAAAGACAAAGACCCAGAAGATGATAGAAAAGAAATTTGAGAACCTACAATCGATTGCGGTATTAAACTAGTTGATCGCGGTACAATTTTGTCAAGTGCGGCAGAATACCAGCAATTGCAAAATAACACATCAAAAAAATACAAATTTTTAGGGGTCGTGGCTGATCAATTCTATTTGTCTTCTGCAAGAGATATTCGGGTTGTTTGTTTCATGTCGGGTTCACCAAAATGTACGCCTCCTCTTTCGTGATCCGTGGTTCCCAAGCTTTCCAAAGGCGAGGGTTAGTAGCAACGGTTTTACAATGACATAAATCAAGCCCATAAGAACTACTAAAATGAATAACTTAAGACGCAACCAATAAAATGTACAAGCAATGAAAGGAAAAAAAATGAATGCAAACCCCAAAGTGCTTGAACCTTCTATTGTATATATCTACTCCTTCTGAAACGCTATTTTTGATGCTCAGTATTGGTGTGGGCAGCGTCTATGACTTGAGAAGCATCGAGAATTTGATACTTGAAATGTGTGTGTGTGATCGCAAGATGGCTTAAATGCTAGAACCAAACTGACATAGTAATGGTGGATGAGAACTTGAAATCCTAGATCCTTTAAATGGTTATGAAGGGTTTATTATATAGGAATCAGGGATGAAATGAACGGTTGAGATCAATCCCAGAGATAGGGAGATGAACGGTTGAGATCAAGGGGAACTGGAGAAGCCATCAGTAAACTCCACCTCTTCAATTGGTAAAGAGGAGACAAAGTTTGGTTGACTGAAGAGCTAATTGTGAGTTACCTTTTTGAACTAAAGAGGTGGGTGAAGTTACCCATG
>MU223851.1:437222-463993 GCA_018584345.1 Thuja plicata
TATATATATATATATATTCTGAGCATTTTGTATTTTTGAACAATTTATATATGTATTAAGATATATTCATATTGTACATAGACGTAGGTACGACTTATTACATGCCAACACCATGGTCAGTACCAGCACTAGCACTAGCACTAGTTCCAATGCTAGGAGGTGGCACGTTGTACCTCAAGGGAACCTTGCCCACAATGATGCTCGACACCGTGCTACAAGATGGAGGGTCAATGTTAGGACTTGGCTCTACCATGTGCACAAACACTTGGGCATAGCAACACCAATTTGTGAACCAGTGTCACCCTTACCAAGTGTCATGGGAATTAGGTAGGGCAATATGCACATGATTTCCTACGACTTAGCCTAATGCCATTAGCACTTCAAGGCCTTTCTTATCTAAAATTTGCATTTTCCTTAGGTCGTTAATGGTGGATCTAGACTCAAAGTAGACATTTTCCTTATTGAAAAATCTTTCAAAGTCTCTAAAGCTCTCCTCGAGGGACTGAAAATGATCAAAGTATATCATAATGACAAATTCATGGCCTACTACAAAAATAGACTCGGGGGGAGATTTCATAAGAGTTGTATTTTTAGAACCAGATCTAGGTGAAGTGTTCGCCAAATAGGACCCAAAGGGATCACTAGAATCAACATTCTTAGTAAATATTGGGCCTGACCTAATTGGACTATACCAGTTAGGAGGAATGTTCAGTCTTAAGGATCTTCTTATGACAATTCTGGAAACACTCTAGATTGTGAAGCTCATAGAAGAGCCTCACAATATTCCAACAATCACATGAAGAGAATCATATACCAGTTTGCATTCAAGTCAAGTTCACCAAAATGTGGAGAGAATTCACCACCCTTGAGATTGATAAAATCCTAAAGAGTGAATCAACCCTTGTGCCACCTCACTTAACTCGCAATATGGTGAGCTAGGGAGATTAATGTATTAAACCAAGATTAAGCTTTAATATGAATGCAATTGAAATAAAATAGAGAAAATTATGTTATGGAGTAATAAAATTATTTTAGTTAATGAAAATGAAGAGTTGTTGATCTAAACAATCCAGTGAATTCCCCTAACTCACTTTCCTCGACGCCTACGTGAGTTTAAGACTGCGATGCAGATTTGGAACACCAACATTGTGTGTGTGTGTGTGTGTGTGTGTCCCATACAAATAAGGTATTAAAATTGAGACCAATAGGCACGAAATCAGCAACTAAATTGACTGAACTAAAAGGACAAAGAAATTAAATAACGTCCCATACAAATAAGGTATTAAAATTGAGACCAATAGGCACGAAATCAGCAACTAAATTGACTGAACTAAAAGGACAAAGAAATTAAATAACAAGAAGTCAATTGTCGAGAAAAGGTAACTATTCTAAAGTAAGGAAAAGGAAAAGAAGGATCGTACAACCCAAAGATACAAGAATCCTAAGAAGTCACACAATTTACTGCTTCGATCTTGGAAACATGACAAAAATGAAAAAATTGTTGGGTTGTTTGTTTTAGATGCATGTCGAAGTCAAACCCCTATTTGGGTGTTTCCACCTCCACCAATAGTCATGAAAGAGATGATATTCGATAAACCAACAAATGATAAATGATAACAATAAAGATAGAGATGTTCAAGAAACTATGATATACCAATTGAATGAAAGTAAATTGATGTAAGATCACTCCCCTTCAAAGCCAAGAATCAAAGCTTGGTGGATGGAAGACAAGAACGAGATGGTGTGCGATAGAGGGTGTGGAAGCAACAATGGGAGATTACCAAGATGTGAGAAAAATTCATCAATGGTGAAGTGAACTGGAGAGAGTGTGAGGGTTGGTTCGAATGACAAAGCGCCAAAAGTGTCCAAGAGAGGGAAAATGACGTAAAAATGAGAGTTTAAACAAGTTAGAAGGATTCCCAATGTTGGTAGACTATTCGAGGAAGCGTCACACTACCAAAAACAGTAGGTGTAACCTCCAAACAACCACCTTTAGTTTGCATATTTGCAAGATGAGTGTGTGCCAGGAAGACGTCTCCATGGCGCGTATGTGTCCTAATCCAAATAGGCCACATGGCCGAGAATATGTACAAGGGAGATGACAAAGCAAGCGGGGTGAGATGGAGGCTTAGGTGAAATTTTGATTTTTGGCCAAATTCAAAGGCATTGTGCCATGAAAAATTACATGAGGTATAATTCACGACATTACAGATATTTTTCAAGTCCTTTGAAAGGTTTAGTTCTTTGAAGTTTAGGTTAGTGAAAACTATGACTAAGGTGTCTTATATAAAGAGGCTAAATAGCTTGACATGTATTTTACTATGTCCTCCTCTATGGAACACTTAGATTATCTTTTATTGTGTCTTTATTAATGAAAAATGTTTGAAGTTAAACTATTAACGAGGCAGTTGGGAAATATGTATCTCTTGTTTTAAAAATTTCTCAGTTTATCACAACTTATTTTCTTCCTTCTCAATTCATTATTTTTTTCTTCAAGACTACCATGTTCTTTTCATTCAATGTTGCATTATAAATTGGTCCAATAAGAAAAGGTAAAAAGAAATGAACATGTGATCTTTAAATTTAATAGGAAAAAAGGGAAGAGATGAACATGTGATCCTTAAATTTCTTAATGACAAGGAAAGAATATAAAGAGATGTTTTATAGTCCATAATACCAAGTTATCTAAAAATGGGTCCACTGGTGGCTTATACTAATATGGGACTTTTAAGATTTAGGGTTTAGGGTACCTCATACTCCTAGGAGGCACCTAATAGTTGCTACAAATGAGGCATTCATAGCTTACCCCTAATAGATTTGAAAACTTGTAACACTTCTTTCGAGAGTAGAAATTCTCTCCCACTAGGTCAACTCAATCTACGTAGTTGGTCTTTTGATTGGAAGCAAGCCTATGTAATTGGTTTTTTCATATTTTCTAACTATGCAATGTTAAGAAAAGCAAACAATTCAAAACCTAAATTTATGTTGATAATTTAACTAATTTACTTTTCCACCTCTCAAACTTCCAAACCCAATAGTTGAGCTCCCTAACTTTGCACTTCTCAAAATCTTATGGGCAAATTTCAAATCACTTCCATTTTTTAAGAAAATGGTCAAATTGGTATTTATTGACTAAGTCATGTTTTATTGGTCTACTATTGTACATCACATTATTTGTTGCTTTTTAGATGTAATATCAGCATTAGCAACTTTCCAATCACAACCATTAGTGCAGTATTACTAACAATCTTAATCCAATTGATTTTCAGAGAATTTCAGATTTCTCTTCATAATATTTTTTTTTTCAATTTGTAATCATCACAATAATTGTTCTAAATTAAAATGTTTTAAGGTGTCAAAAGTGATCTTTTATATCCTCCTTAAAAGTAGCCATTGAATCATTAAAAACATAATTTCTTTGAATCATTATAATAAAAATGCCTCTTAATAAACTTCAAAAAAATAATCAATCTTAAAAACTCTTCTAATAGATATACCTCTTAATAAACTTCATAAAAAATAATCAATCTCAAAAACTCTTTTGAAAAATAATATTCAAGACTACCAATTTTTAAAAACTTCTTTAGCTTTTTCTCAAAACTATAAATTTATATTCAAATCAAGTCTCTAAAGATTTTACGCCACAGGCCTTGTAGATTAAATTAACTTGTGATTACAATAATATGCTCCAAAATAACTTTTAATATATATATTTTAATTCCTTGAAAATCACCTAAACTCACGCCTTCTGAGCAAACAAATCAATTTGTATTTTAAGTAATTCATTTATGTAAATTACTCGCAAGTAGAGCGAAAAAAAAAATGTTACGCATAATGGGCAGATGAAGAGCGAAGAAATCAATCATTTATTTCTTTTCTTGTTCTTTTACTGTAATTTCAGCAAATGTTCCACCTACTGAGGTGCTTTGCTTTCATTGGCTTAAAACAAATAATCGTGTTTTCAAGTGATGGAGCGAGAACTTTACTGACTTCTCAACAAGTCACAGATTGCCTCATTTCTTCACAAGTTGGTAAATAAGCGAAAAATTTGAACAAAAGCATTGATAGAGATACTAAAGAGGACATTGATATTGCTACTGACTCAACTGACTACTGTGGAAATATTTTTAACTGATTTTCTAGTGAACGTCGTATTTATTATATTCTATTCCCTGGCAGGAGTTCATATTTTATAATGGTTGGCCATTCTGTTTCCCCTAATTCTCCAAAGAATTGAAGGCCCAATAGGATAAAAGCCACAAATATGTCATATTCTTCGTCTCAAATCAGTGATATAGGATTTTAGAATAACATAAAAGTTCTTTGAATTAGTTTGAAAAAAATTCACTTCGGTGGGGACACAAACACATTTTATGTATGGTAGGGTTAGTAAATAAGCCGGTTCCTAGATTAGAAGTTCACAACTAAAACTGAGCAACAGTCCTATTACTCTGAGCTGCTACATATATAAATAGTTTACACCAGACAACCCTTCTGCTATCCCTTCAAAAGACTGGAATAAAAGTATTTAGCCATTTGCAAAATTAGAAGGAACAGCCAAGTGATGAACCAAACTACAATCACCATATGAAATTTTAATATGTTAAAATTATAAACAATCCTGGCCAATTGCACCAGGATTGTCTATTGTTACATAAAGAGTCTTTCTAGTGCAAAAAAAGGTTTACACCAATGTAATGCATTATCAACAAAACCGAATGATATCAACCACCTGCATTCCTAAATCTTTTTTGAGGGTAATGTTTGCTACCACAGAATTCACAACAAGAGTCAAAAGTCGCCAATAACTAAATAAAAACTGAACTCAGTTCCGTACAAATTGAGCTGAAACAGTCGTAAAATCAGACTAAAAAATTCATGTCCCCTCACTGAATTCTGCATATAGTAGACTCCTGCACGATCAAATGACTCATCATCATCGTACTTGCACAATGCCTGCACTGACAAGCTTCTGAATCTTGTGCATTACATCAGGATTTTTCAAATGATTCTGTGCTGCCCCTGGATTCTCTTGGAAATCTACTAGTATCTGTTACAATACATATATGATATATTTATCAAACACAATGACCTTCGATCTCAGAAATTCAAGAGTCAATCTCTTGGACGGACATTGTATATCAAAACAGCATTCAGCATAAACATATAACATAACTAAAAAGCCAGATATATAATTCCAGAAATATAATTAGATATATACTTTCAATCCAACCCAGTCAGCTCATCATTTTAGTGCTAACCAATAATTTTGCATTACCTGTCTCATGATGGGATCTGTAAGGATATTTTGAATTTCCGGATCTTGCATTGCTTTTGCCTGCAAATGACATTAGACATACTTGTTGAACAATTATTAACTACATTGCATATCAATCCAGTCATTGCAACATAACAAAAGATACTTTTTCTCCACTGTGTTGCACCAAAGTGTTCAAGTGTAATATAGAATAGAAAGGAATTACAATTCTAAAAGGAAAAACATTATATTACCTGTCTCTCCTTCAATTCCTCAGGACTTACATCACCCCTATTTGTCTTGTTGATTTGCTGAACACATCTGCACAAAGCATACACAAGAACTGAGCACAACTGTCTAATAAAAGTCTTTGTCCACTGCATTTACCAAACTAAGGATTCCATGTTACATAAATACTTTAATGGCTGTGATCTTCTGAGGCCTCTATTATAAATTGTTAATCGTACCTTCGGATACCATCCAGTAATTCCTGATTATTTTCATCCTTTTTGAGGCCTTCCTGTTACTCAAAAGAAATGAAAGAGTTGTGATCGACACCCAATTAAAGAATACTAAGTACAACCTCTAAGAAGAACAAGAGACGTAATAAAAGACCCTGAAAGCTCACAGTTATCATGTAAAGAATTGAGCAGCGTAGGACATACCTGATAAGTTTCCAACGCTTTGTCATATTCTTTCATAAACTCCTGGACAGCACCTTTCCTTGAATAACCTTTTGTAAAAGCTGGATCCAATTCAATGCATTTATTTGCATCTTTTAATCCTTCTGGCAAAGCTCCAAGCTTTGTGTAGCAAGCTGCTCTGTTGCTATAAACCTTCATTATAAAAATTCAGGCCACAAGTCAGTCAGGAAAGTTTATTATTACGAGTGAGCTTTGAAAACAACAGAAAAATCTAAAGGCTTACCCTTGAGTCAATAGGATTTCTTCTTAGAGCTTCAGTATAGTGCTTTATAGCTTCAGGATACTGCTGCTTCTTGAAGTATTCATTGCCTGCAATAATTGGTTTTATAACTGCGTGCAATATAAAATCTAGGAAAAACTTCACAACTCAATTTTTAACAGCATTTGTTGAAAGACTGTATGATATGCATAGTTATCAATATGAGGCTTATCACAATTTACCACACCATGTAGATTCTAGGAACACCTGACGGCATTTAAATCTCCAGAAAAGACACATTCACATATTAACATTAGTAACAAATCAGTCGCATCCTGAATAACAATATTCAGTCTCTTATTGCTAATAGTAATAAGCAACCAATCTCTAGGTACATTGCTATCATATTGCAGTCATTCTCCAGTTATAACAGAACCTCGCCGTGAATTAACACAGGCTATAGAACAAAATCCTGTGGCATTAAGTACTAAATTTCAAGTTTCTCCCATTTCCACGATTAACACAGGAAAGGTCCATCTTGCAATTGATGCTGAGAATCATAAGAGCTAGTTTTGATTTATTTTTCCATTTTTCATTCAGCAAATTTTGAGCCTACTTACCCCTTACAGAATTTCTCATTAAAAGAATATTTAAAAGTAGAACAAAAATATACTCTTAAATACATACTTCGTAAAAGAAAGAGAGAATTTAATGTACACAGATGACCAAAAGTAGATTGAAGCGACTCAAGTGTACACCAGCGTACAATAGCAAGTTCGAGGAAGAGAAACCTACCTTTTTCCCTCTCTTCATCTGCCAGCTTAGGATCAAAATATTCCTGCTGCTCCAAATCCTTCTTTGCCTTCTCAGCATCATTTAGCTTTTTCAATGTATCTGGATTGCGATGTTCTGTAAGTGCTTTCTGGAAACACTCAATTGCTGGTTCATAGTCTTTAGCGCATTTAGCCATCTTAACATAGGCAGTTCCTTTCCTAGTCAATGCCCGTGCAACCATTTTATAATCTGATCGTAGTTCTCTACCTCGTTCAACAGCCTTATCACAGTCTTTGATACATTCCTCATACTGCAAGAGCAACAGACAAATTGTTAAGGACATACCATTCCACATGAAATGAAAAACTAACTAATATTCGTCAGAATTCCCACACAATACATTGCATTAAAAATGAATAAATCCTCTAATCTCATCTACTGAAATCTATGCTGACCCACTCTTGAGAAGCATCTATCCTTTATACACACATTGAACACATCATCATTTGCAAGGGAATTGGTTTCTAGGAGTGCTACACACCCCCACTACCTACTTCCAAATCAACCCCTTTCAAGTTTATAGACTGAACTGATCAACTTCTCAATTACAATGAAAAGCCATATCATTTTTCATTAATCTGATATTCTACTTGATTTGCCAATAAAATTGTTCCCCTCTAATTACACAAACCTTTCATTCCTACTCATCAGCCATTTACCAAGAAATGCCCAACTAGAATCATCCTCATGACATCTCAATTACAATGAACCACCATATCATTTTTCATTAATTTGATGATCATACTTGATTCGCCAATGGAGCCATTCCCCTCTAATTACAAACCTTTCAGGCCTACTCATCAGCCATTTAACAAGAAATCCCAAGGAGAAACATCCTTTACCCATACTCATTACAGATTAGACTAACAGAACAGTTGCACCACAACATAATTATCAAGTACAGATTAAACTTATCCTTGAAAACATTTTTTCAGATAATAGCTTTAATACAATTCACGCTTCTGTGTTCAAGGGGTTGGAGGTGGTGAACAGAAGATAAAAGTTCCAAACAAAATTCAATGGTCGTAAAATAAGAGTGAAAAGGCCCTCCTGTTCCCACAAGAAGTCCTTACAGAAAGAGGGCTAACTAGTCTAGAACTTGTACATATTTACCTTTACATTTATAATTTTATTTCCATAGTCTAGTGAATAACCTTAGGCAAACACGAAGCAGGTATTACATCATAAGTATTATCACAGAAACAATGATTGAACATTCACAGAAGTTATAGTTCAATCAAAAAGAAGCTTGAAAGAAAGATTCCAAAAGGAGCAAAGACCATGGCAAGCATTAAGGACTCTAATAATGCCCATTATAAGAGACGCCTGCATTATGCGCCGCTAGTATAACATCACATCCGAAAAGTTTATTAAAAATATTAAAATCTATTGACCATTAAGTACAAGTATGCATAAAATATGTCCAAATTCCTTTAAAAGCTCATCAGAAAAGTCTCTGACTTCTACGTTCTGTTTTTGCATTGAAATTTTTTTTTCTGAATCACTACAGAAACAGTGACTTCTTCTAGCATGAACCCAGTAAATATTTACCACACATGAAGTCAAACATGTTCCACCTTATCTATGTATAAAAGGTAAAGTATAACAAGCAAGAATAAAACCAACTCAGTGCATATAGAACTTTAAATTTCCACTGAAAAAACATAAACTGAATTAAAGAAAATATAACAAGCTGTTGATACATTTAGAATATAATATTCATGGCCAAGTAAAGGAAAGTGGTTTTCCTTATTGCCGTTGCATAGCTTTAAAAGTTAAAACTTAAAACTACTCCAGATTGCAAATCAACACTCAATCAAAATCAACATATCTATAACAAAAAAAATTCACACGTCATCACAACTACTATTCTATTTCTGAAGCCTATCTAGAACAAAATTAAAAATAGTTTAAGTGCAGATTGCTGCACCTACCTTCTGCATCTCTAAGTAAACAGCTGCTCTGTTAGTGAGAAACGAAATATCCTCATCATCAAGCTCAACTGCTTTTGTATAATGATGAATGGCAGTCTCGAATTCTTTCTTCTTGTATGCCGCATTTCCAGCTTCTTTTTCCTTCTGAGCATTTTCCTTCCGTACTTTTTTCTCTTTCTCTTCAGGAATATCCATAGGTTCTGGCTCTGGTTCTCGCTGACGCACAGGTTCTTGCTTGGGCTGTGGTTTTGATGTGGTTTTGTCAGAATCCATACCACTTAGATCAGAGACATCTTCATCAGATGGCGCAGTACGCAAGTTTACATTCAATAGCACACCCAATGCCTGCATCATTCGTTGGTCGCTAAGGTACAAATTCATATTGTTCGGATTCTTTTGAAGATCCTGAATCATCTTGACAAAATCTGGTTGTTGCAAAAACAATCTTGTTTTTGGATCTGCTGTTAACTTTGCCCACAACTCTGGTCCTTGAAATATGTTTCCAAATGGTGAAGCTGATGGACGACTTCGACTTGATGCCTGTGCATCAGCAAGGCCTGATTTCAATCCATCATTGGTAGGATCAAGCTCCAATCCTTTTTTGTAAGCAGAAATTGCATCATCATATTTTCCAAGACCAACATATGCTGCACCTAGTCTGCTGTAACCTTTGGACCAATCAGCCTTAATTTCAACAGTTTTTTTTGCATCCAGAAGAGCCTCATCATATTTATGTAACGAAGCATAAGCCGCAGACCGGTTGGAAAACAAAACATGGTTACTAGGAGCCAGATCTATGGCTTCAGAAAAATGTTTAATAGCTTCCTCATATTTTCCAGAAGAAAATGCAGCATTCCCTTTTGCTTTTGCCTCATCAGCCATTTTCCCCTATGAAGCCAACTCTCTGCACTAAACATGTAAGATCAAAATATAAATGTCTTTTAAAGGAAGCAATAAGATTAAACCTAAATATAGATATTGATTTTATACACCAACTATAAAGAAGGTAAGCCTGAAAAACTGATGGAATGTTGGAATTCTGTAACAGACAACTCAGGAGCAGAATGATAGAAATGACATACAACTCCAAGGTCACAGATATTATAGTCATTAATTTTCCAAAAATTTAAAAACTGTTAGTAGCACATTATCAAAAGACTAAAAGTGTACACAGTTCTAATGATTGCTATCATTTGAGCATCTATGAATAACAAATATGTGGATATACATCAGAATAAAAGAACATTAGCTAAAGAGTAAACGTCATCCAAGATTTCAGATTTAGTCCACCCGCTTGCAAAAGAAAATAGTTAAATCCTTTGTTTCCACACTAAAGAGCTTAATGTGCATGTTAATATTACTGTGTACTCGTAAGTTTTCCCTGGTATTTGTCTCCTTAGGTAAAAAGCAAGCATGTGAACTCACACCCCCACCACTGATACTTGTCTGCTCCTGTAGAATTTCTACATATTGGGATAGAGGGGTACAAGAAAATAAACTAATAAATTAATATTTTAAAATTTAATTATCAAAAAGGTAAAAAGATTTACAAAGTTGATATTTATAATTTATACAAAGCTCTGTCATTGTACTACATATTATATCAAACAGAGAAAATCCTAGCATCTTCACTTCTACCTTCAGTATCTTGAATGAAAACTGTACCCTTAAATAAGACTCTAGAATTAGACCTTGTAGAATCATCTTCTGCAACATCCAATGTCTGCAATTCAACCATGCCATCAAAATCTGAGCAAACTGTGACACTGTTTCTGCAGTTGGTGTTTTCCAATATGATAAAACCTATTGTCGTTTAACATTTGAACTGGGCTCCAGCATCACTAATCTAACAAATAAAGGCAGATACACCAGTTCAAGCAACATATTGAATGGGAAAATTTGCAATAGCAATCAGAAGCTAAGGCATGTTCCCAAGCAAGTTATTATCTTGTGGGAACTTAATAGTCGCAGTGTCCACATAAAAATGTCAGAATTCCAATTATTGAAGATGATTGGAATTCTGACATTTTTATGTGGACACTGCGACTATTAAGTTCCCACAAGATAATAACTTGCTTGGGAACATGTCTAGCTTCTGATTGCTATTGCAAATCTGCCAAGTAATAAACAAATGAAGTTTGGCTCCTTCCACAAAGTAACTTGTGGCCTATAAGGCTTTGGTGTAGGTTTGGTCTGTAAGAACTGCCCAATGATTCCACCAGGATTTAGAGTTCTCGCTCTGCTTTAACAACTATCTATGTGTGTGTATGTGTGTGTGTGTGTGGGAAGAAAATGGAGGTTTTTTTCCTTGTTTTTATGTAAATTTCAGTGTTTTTAGTTTCTTGAGTGTTTCTTGATTAAATCCTAGGTAATCTTGTTCCATTTTCTACATGTCTCACTGAGACTATCCCGATTCCTAGCAATGCTTCTAGGGTTAGAATCGAAAGATTGATACCTTGTGGGAACTTAATAGTCACAGTGCCAACATAAAAATGTCAGAATTCCAATCATCTTCAGTAAGCAACATATTGAATGGGAAAATTTGCAAAAGCAATCAGAAGCTAAGGCATGTTCCCAAGCAAGTTATTATCTTGTGGGAGCTTAATAGTCACAGTGTCAACATAAAAATGTCAGAATTCCAATCATCTTCAGTAAGCCCACTCTACTTACTTTCTCAATCATTTGATTGTAAACCTAGAAGCATTGCACTAGGAATTGGGATAGTCTCAGCAAGCCATATAAAAAATGGAACAAGATTACCTAGGATTTAATCAAGAAACAGTCAAGAAAGTAAACGACACTGAAATTTTCATAAAAACAAGGAAAGAAACCTCCATTTTCTATCCTGTTAAGGCAAAGCTAATATATATATATATATATATACACACACACACACATACATACATAGATAGTTATTAAAAGTAGAGAGAGAACACTAAATCCTGTTGGAATCATTGGGCAGTTCCTACAGACCAAACCTATGCCAAAGCCTTACCTATTTTCTATCCAGTGCAGCCAAAACTCACAAACACACACACACACACACACACACACACACAGAGTTAGTTATTAAAAGCAGAGCGAGAACACTAAATCCTGTTGGAATCATTAGGCAGTTCCTACAGACCAAACCTATGCCAAAGCCTTATAGGCCACGAGGACCTTTATAGAAGGAACCAAACTTCATTTGTTTACTACTTGGCAGACCCAAATCTTCTTTTGTTTTGCCTGGGTAGGAAGGCCTTCTACCCCCGCCCTTTCATATTTGAGGTTAGTTTTTGTTGCTTTTTGGTTATCAGTGTTTATTTTAAAATTGGCGGATCTGTTTTTTGAAGGACACCAGAGAACATCCTGCCGTCACCTGAACAAGCAAGATACATCTAAACATCTCGTAGCTGCACCAGGATGTCCCTTCTTTGGGGAACATCTTCAGAGATGGCGATGCAACTTGGTGATGGGCAATCCCACTATTCCCAGGGCATCCCCACAGCAGGAAACGGCCCCAAAACCCTGGGAAGTAGACACTTAAAAAATGTGTCAAAATTCATTGTGTAAAGAACTGTAAGGAAATCACAAAATAATGCAAACATAAAAGAGTCATCCTACTTCGAATTCCCCTATACACACACACAATAAATCATGAACGTAAAAGAAGAAACGTTGAAAGGTTACAACAAAATTATTACACTGTACATTTGACTATATGGTCCAAGTTAACAGTTATAAAGAAACATAAACTGGCCAAAATTTTACAGGAATAATTAAATGTTAAAGCAAACAACAGAATCAATTTTTTGCACTTCCTTTCAGAGATTTAGAATCACATCTTTCAAGTTTTCATGAATCGTAATAAAAGCTTAACCTACAACAGCCAACCAGCAAGCTTCATGATAATATTCATGTTCTTGAACTTGCTAAAAGAAACCAGCAACTTTAATAGTCAAATTCCTGCTCTTATGGCATAATGTCTAACAGTCAATTTATCTTCCACTAGCATCAGCTTCTATGGCCAATGGCTTGAACGATCTTATATATGGGTCCTATGATCAAATCTCCAGAAACATTCTAAGCGTTAAAAATGGATTCAATATTGCATCTTACTCGGTAGATGCAACCTACCCTTGCCAAAGAGAACATAATAAGAGTGTTAAAGCATATAAAATACTGCGGCCAACTTGCTAGACTCAATTCATGACTTACCAACTCGAAATTTGATGAATATTGCATCCATTTTATTACTTACTTCATCACCCTCTCCAAAGTTGAATTTGAAATCGACTGATCCAGCTTGGTGGATAAGATACAGCTTTAGGGAGGGACAAATACTAATATAGTGTTTCAAATTAGACAACCTATGGTATCGAACTCACTACGTAAAGCACAGCGCCACTGAAGGAACATGACGATAATAAATATGAAACTGTGCAAATTGCTGCATCCAACTTCAACTATCACAGTCCTCCAAATTCATCCAGCTTGATCAAAATACTTTCATACAATAAGAAAGTAACATAATATTATAATGCATTGAAATTGAATGATATAGTGCAAGTAACATGATAGCTATACTAAACCCCTTCAAAGAATACACAATATCAAAATATCATTGAAGATGCATAAAGTTGTACATCAAAACAGACAAGCCCGAGGTCGATTTGACGAAATAAATTCTCCTAACCGAGGCAACATTTCCCCTACAAATTACAAATTAAATATCAAATCAAGAAAGGAAACCGCCATGTTTTTGCATATTGGAAACCCTAACCCTAACAGTCACAAAATCCAAAATGGTCTCATACGCAAACCTAAAATATCAGAAGCAAATCTCATACTGTAATACAACGACATACCGATCACAACAATAGAACAACGTCAACAATACAATTGTAAAATCTCTGTAATAACGGGAACAAAACCCTAGAAAAGTCGAAGTACCTTGTAAACACGCCGATACAGGAATTGCAAGGGCGCTGTCAAACAAAGAAATTTGCAACACAGCCCGAAAGAAAGAACGAAAATAAATATATTTTGTAGAAGAGAGTTCTAGATATTAATCGATTTTGATTTAGCTCTTGGAGTCCACTTAAAAGACTCGCTCTCTGGAACTTTCTTTAATGGTAAATCTACTGAGGTAGTTTTGTGTTCGTTTCTTCGTATTTGGGTCACTTTATATTTATCTAATTCTGATCTGCTTTAACTTTAAATCAGTTTTTTTCAAGTTAATGAGCTTAAGTTTCGGCCACTTTTGAGTTTATTTTATCTATGGTCCAACGCTTTTTGAGTTTTTTTTTAAGGGAAATGAGAGAAATTAGTAATGGCGTCTTGGTGGCTAATGGAAATGTGTGAGAGGTGTTGAAAGTTAATTAGTAAGTTTTTTCCCTTTATGAGGTCAAATGGGAGGATATTAAGCAAACACACATATGTATTTAAGCAAGGTCTTGATTGACAAATTATAGCTTTGAAGTGATTGTGCATTTACTTATATTAACTTTATTTATTATTTATTATAACAGTTTATAAGTACAAGGTAAGAATAGGTTGGGCAATGAGTGTAGTTGCAAACTTACGTATAAGGATATGAGTGCATGGTTAGAGACCTCTTGAGTTAACAAAAAAAAAGTAACATATTTTGAATGTAAAAATAAATAAATAAATGTGTGTGTATACATACATACATACATACATACATGATGAATTATAATTGATTGAATGTTTGAAGATGTTAAGTTGATGATCACCAAGCTACAGAAAGTTAATGCAAGACATTAAATCAGTTAATGTATTATATTGTCATTGATGTCAACTTCATATAATCTAACTGGTTATATAGAAAGTGTCAAAGACTTCAGAGAATCAGAAAGATAAAGATTATGCTTTCAGTAATGCATAAAAGATCAGTATTCACTAAGTGACTACAAACACCGACGGACAGAGAAACCCGAGAGTAAAGTCACAGTGATGCCCAAGTAAGAACCCCGACAAGCATTACCGACGAGCAGAATTACAAGCATTACCAACGAGCAGAACTTCATAGTGATGCCCGACAGACAGACAACCTCGACGGAGATGCCCGAGGAGAACTAAAGTGTTGACCGAAGCTAACAAAGAGTTAAAACACCGAAAAGAACTGAAGTTCAAAAATGACAAAAGACTTAGTTGGCAAGAGTTAAAGAAGGAGTTAACTGGTTGTTAATATTGTTTTCATCAATAATTTAAAACCAGAGATAAGAGAAAGATTTAAAGCTTTTTTATTCCAGTTGTCAAAGAGAAATCTATAGGATAAAACTGAAGTAAAGCTTTAAAGCAAGATTGACTAAGATTGCAGATCACGCCATGTGTAATACCCACCTCTTAGTTTGTTTTTCAGTTTGTGGATGCCAAACTCTTTTAGGCATTTTGGATGTATGTGTGGATTTAATCAGATGATCTAGATGATATTTATATGTTACATTTCAGTATGTTCTTGATCCATTATTATCATGTTGTATCATTTGTGTATATGTGATTTATGGTTATTTTGTGATGCTTATGTATATGTTAGGATTTCATTTTGATTATGGTTTTCTGACAATACTGACCTTAGAGTTATATGCACATGGATCATTGTATGTTTCATTACTGTTTGATGTGCTTGGTATGGTATGGAGCAGAGTCGTAGTTACTTGCTTCAGCGAGATCCACGCGATAACCTAGTCTCAACCATTGTTTGCCATATGATATATGCATGTATGTTCGTCTTTGTGATGACAGGTTTGCAGGTACCAGGCTACGTCTTCCCTGAATTGGCAGGAGTGAGCGTGCCCTATCGCATTAATCTCAATGGTAAGAGAGGGGAGATAGTTTTCAGGTCCAAATCCTATCCTAAACCTAATTGTCCTAGTTAGTGGACAAGTATATGTTTTGACTACCCTGACCGAATTCGTATAGTTGATAGGAATTCGCGTATCCCTTCCCTTGATCATGTTTGATTTTGCTTGTTTTCGGTTTCAGGTGCTTGATATGATTATTTGAATGTTATATCATGTTATTTATTTAATTAAATATTATTGCAATTAATTATTAAATATAGGGTATTTAATTAATTGAAAATTAAATTAAATACCTATGTTTAATTGAAAGTTTCATTAAAGTGCAATTATTGAATATTAATATTTAATTAAAAATTAGAGTAAATGAGCCTTTATGCTTAATTAAATATTTAGTTGCATGGTTAATTGATTCATTTAATTGAAATTATCTCTCATGCATTTTCAATTTAACACTTTGCTTTTATATTCCTAAGTTGAGTTTTGCATGCTTTAAGTGAAATTGAAAAATAAAATAATTATGTTAATTAATAATTAGATAATTTATTTTCCCTTTAGGGTTTTCACTTTTGAAAACCTAATTGATTGGGATATTTATATCTTTGGATTGGAAGTCTTTTTAGAGGTTGTTCAATCAGGGAGAAGGAGAAACCAGGTGATTGGGATTTTGAGGAGGTTTGCTTGGATTTGGAATTTATCTTGCTTGGATTTGTGGGTTTGATCATCTCTTCTGTTACTAAGGTAGGATCTTGAGCTTTTCAATTCTAGTTTTCAGATCCGTGTCTTCTATGCATCTAAAAACTAGGATCCTTTGCTTGATCTTCTCTGTTTGTGTATTTGGTGATTCCTTTAATTAAAATGATAGAAAAAGTGTTCTTGGATCCATTTGTGTTTTCTTTCATATTTGCATGTCACATATGTGATTGTGGGCATTAGGGTTTTCAATTTTGGGCCTTAGGGTTTCAGATCTGTAGGAAGAAGACTTCTTTGAGGAAGTATTGGTATATGTTGTTAAAATTACTCGAGACCCTCAGATCTGTAGCTCATTGCCATGGAAATATGAATTTCATACCTTCACCATGTCCTTGCCCAAACCCTGATCAAACCTAGAAGAAAACAAGAGATTGGTTAGATTTGCATGCTTGGAAACAAAAGAAAACTACTCTTGGAAATAAATAATTATATTAAAAAAAGATATATGGATTTTGATTGTTTTTGTCATCATGCATGTATTAGAGGAAAAGAAAAATCATTTCTTGATTATTTAGAATTTCTATTGAAAATAAAAGCCTATATTATTGAAAAATAAAGTTTATTTAAATTGCTCTTGAAAAGGAAGTAGTTTTCCCTTTTAAAATTATTGTTAAAAATTAAATTAAAAAAAAAGTGGAGCTTGTTGTTTTAATGGAAAAAATATACAATCCTCTAAAATTACACCAGTTTAAAAATAATAATAATAAATAAATAAAAATTATTTATTATAATACAAACGAAATTAATTAAAACAAAGTTTTAATTAAATGGCAATTAATAAAAAATAAAATTAAAAAAAATAATATTTTTGTTTGGTGAAGGTGGGTGGTGGGGGCCACCGCACCCCCCATGTGGTACCACTGTTGTGGGCCGCAGGTCCCAAAGACCTACGGTACCCACTTCACAATGGGGACCGCAGGCCTTTGGGCCGTGGGTATTTTTGGTAAGGGTGGGGTGGGGCCGAGAACCCCCCCCCCCCCCCCCCCCCCAAAGTGTTTTTAATTTTTATTTCGGTTTTCATTTAAAAATTAATTTTATTTTTTAATTAAAATTTTAATATTTATTTTTTTGTAAATTAGTTATAATTAATTTTTAAATTAGTTATAGTTAATTTTTAAATAGTTTTCTTTTAATTAGTTTTTAGTTAGTATTAAAATTAATTTTTAGATTAGTTTAGATTAACTATTAAATGAGATTTACATTGATTTGGGGTAAGGGAATTTAAATCAGGGATTGAATCTCGGAGTGTTAATTAATAATGTTATTAATTTATAGACAAAGGAGGGTTATTTTTATCATTGTTCTAAATTGATCATTATTAATCACTAGGATTCTATGGTGTTAATAGTTATTTACAAGGGTGTTATTGGATGACTTTGGTTGACGTTTATGTTGCACCTAAGAATTTATAAATTTATAATTATAGCAAATCGGTAATTATTCCATAGATGTATTTATATGCTGATTTTATAAATAGATCTATAGGATATGTTAACGTTACCAATATGAAGTATTTAATTATCTTTGGATAGTAATTTTAATGGATAAATGATTTTGCATAACCAGGATGTTATAAATTTGTGTGTCCTTACGTTAACATTAAAATTGTTTTAATGTATTATGAATATGAATTGATTATACTATGATGTGTTTTGGGTGCGTGTTTAAATGATTTGAATGTTCTCCTATGTTATCATGTTTTCGGGTATCTGTTGGGTTAGATGACCCTAGGACTTAAAACCAGAGGTTTTGGGATTGTACTTTCTGTGTGATGTTATTATGATGTTAGTTGTGATTTGTGATGATGTCATGGTCTTGATTTCCTAAACCCAACCTGCTTCAGTTATGACGTGCTTTATGGTCTTATGAGGGTATTGTGGTTATTGTTTGGTTATTTGAGAACCTATGTGCTCTTGAATGAGCAGGATGTGATTCGTGATTATGTATATCTTCATGTCTTGATCTTAAGCCTAGGTAGGTTAACTAAATGTATAGTGGGGAAGTGGCTTGCAATGGGGGTCTAGGACTCTAAGCGGTTACTAGGTAAACCCATTGGCAAGTTACTTAATAAGTGAAAACATGATACATTAAAGGGGTTTAAAATGAACTAATAAGATGTCTGAGTCTCTACCCATGCCTTGAGTGTTGTCACATGATAGGATGGGAGTTGGGATCCTTGTTTTCGCGAAAGGATCACTAAGCCACATAGTGTCACTTGGAGGCCAGAGTCAAGTACTAGGGTTACCTTCAAGGTTGGGCTTATGTGATGACACTTCCCTATATACAACTTAGGTTATCCGACGTGTGTCAGTTACCTTTGGTATTGTTTAGTATTCTTTGTTATGGTTTAAATTGCTTCTAGGAACTTCTTATACATTGGAGTATGATGTCATGTATACCTTGGTGTTTGCATTCTTGTTGTATACCCCGTGTGATGGACCTGTTACTATCTCCTCAGCACGGTGGGAGTGGACCTTTGGTTCCACATGGTCGAATGGTAGTGATTCTTATTACCATTGAGATTCTGACAGATTCTTCTTGTTGCTTGGATGTTCCTTGTTGCAGTTTCAGCTTCCTAGTCTTTTGGAGACTTGCTCAGTTACTTGAGATGTGTTTGTACCATATGTATATATTGGATATCATCCTTTGGAGGATGCATTGTATCGTTCATTATGTATTATTACATACCCTGCGACTTGTGCAGTGGATGTTGATTAGGTAGTATACCTTATGGTATCAGTTGTATATGTAATCATTTATTATGAGAGGTATGTTGTGAGTTTCAGATTATGTAACCTTTATGTCAGTTATTTATCATTGTAATCATAGATTAGTTTGTTTAAGTAATTCTACGTCAAGGAACCCTTGAGAAGTGTTAATCTTGCATGAGTTTTATTTCTTGTATGTCATGTACTTCATTGTGTTGCTTCCGCATTGTTATTAATATTGTTTGTAAACATTTAAAAAAAATATTCTGTGAACTTAGTGTCATGTTTAGGTTAAGTTCTCCTGGGTTCCCTGGCGGGGAATTACACCACGAACAAGAAAGTCAAGAAATGAGAAATGATGAAATCATGTCTATAAAGAGACAAGCTAATTCATTGTGAATTAGGGGTGAATATAGGAGAAGGATGCTGGTGAAGAACAACTTCATACAGTCTTGATCAATCAAGCTAAGGAAAGAGCTAAAGATTTCTTCAAACACCGAGCAATAGAGAAGCACAGCATCACCGAGCACAAAGAAGTGGAGAAAAGGTATTGCAAAGATACATTGATTAGAAAGGTATTATGAGCTTATAATAGATCTGAAAATATGCAAAGTATAGTTGTATATGTGAACAGATCATTTACTATTTCAGTTTAACCATTGAATCAGAAAGTCTCTTAACCGAGCAGGACTTAACAATCCTTTCTATATTGAGATACATCCCAAGGATTATCAAAAAGTTTGGTCATGAAGATAGCATGAGATGCCCGATACCATTTGACAAACTACACTGGGTTTGGTCATAAAAGGTAGCATAGAGATCTCAGATATCAAGTGACAAACTATTCTATTTAAATCCTCTAACAAGATCACACCTAACAGTGTGTTTGTAACCTTTAACAGGGTTGGCTCTTCACCGAGCGCACTTTAGAAGAGTAAAAATTTTAGGTTACCAGTCCCAAGTGGTTTTTCCCTTAAAAGGGTTTCCACGTTAAAAATTCATGTGTCAATGTGTTTATGAGTCATTACTTTAGTGTTTTGCATTACACATAACTAATCTGGATTGATTGGTATACACTAAGATATTTACTGCATTTTGGTAAATGAAAGACTGCTGATCGGTAAACAGTAAGAATAAGGTTTAACAGTGAACTCCGACCAGTAGTTATTTGTTAAGATTATTTCAAGGCATTCATCTTGTAGGGCTGAAGATAACTAGAGGCTTAATATTGTGGTACTAAATTTTTGGGTTGATTTATTAGAATATTTTTTAGGCCACTGATTCACCTCCTTCCCCCCCCCCTCTCTCATGTATTCTAACAATTGGTATCAGAGCTTGTGTGCTTAGAAAGGGAGTTTAACAACTCAAGCAAAAGATCACAAGATGAGCAAACAAGATGTACCCAAGTTGAACATGGACAACTTTGCATCATGGCAAAGTAGGACAAGACTCCACATATCAGGTATTGGAAATGATGTTGTTCAATACTTAGATACTGAATTTGTGTTACCTATAGGACCTCACACACTTGAACAATTGAGAGAAAAGCATGAGCATAATTGCATGATGATAGAGCTTGCTTCCTCACTCTCCAATGTTGAGTTTGAAGATGTCAAAACTTTCATCTCTGCAAAGTAGATGTGGGATAAATTAAAGCTGGTACATGGAGGAGATGCCAATGTACTAAGAGCTAAGGAAGAAATCCTAAGAGGGAGGTTTGATGACCTAAGAATGAGAGAAGGAGAAAATATCACTCAGTACAGCTGCAGAATATAAGAGGTATTCAATGTTATCCGAGGAGTTGGAGGCATACTTGAAGAAGAGACACTAATAAGCAAAATCCTAAGAACCTTACTGCATGTATATGCTATTAGAGTATTTTCTATGCAAGAAATGAGATCATTTTCAAACAATAATGTTACTCTAGATAGTTTGGTTGGTAGACTGATTTCATTTTAGATGAATAACTTTGATAACAGTGTCTTACCATCTATTGAGTTTGCATTCAAATCTTCTTTGAAAATAAGTAAGTTAAGTCATAAACACACTATTAGAAATGATAGTGAAAGTGATAGTGATGACCAAGCTCTTGATGAGATTGAAGCACTAATGGCTAGAAGATTGTAGAGAGGCAAAGGTAGATACAAAGGTAAATTACCACTTGTATGTTTTAATTGTAAATATATTGGACACTTTGTTGCTAGATGTTCTAACAGAAGAAAACATGACATAAGTAATGACAGATCATATAAAAATAAATTTGATAGAAATGACAACAGAGATTACCGAAGAAATCGACAATCTGACAGAAGAGATACCCAAGACTACAAGGACAAAGGGAAGAAAGCTTGTTACCTCGCTAAGAACAGAGATGGAGATACTGGACATCGAATCTGATGAAGACATTGAGATGGTTGATGAGACCATTTATTTTCTATATTATATTAATCTTTATACTCTATTTTTAAGTGTTACCAAAACATTTGTGGACTTATAATCAGTGGAACCTATGTCAAGTACAGTTAGAACCATTAAACCCATGGGTAGAATAGATATGTCATGTTTTGCCAATATTATATATATTGCAGTATTTCATATAATAATCAGAATGTGTGTTCTAATATCTAGATCAATTTGATTAAGTTTACTTGTATGAACATCTTTGCATGATAACTAACCTGCCAGGAAGTAGGAGCCGCTTGGGAGTGGTTGATGGAATTCAAAGAGGACATTGAAGACCAGCTGTGAACGAATAACCATCATGGCATCAGAAGACATGGCTACTGCAAATGAGGAGCCACTTTCAGAAATGCAGGAATGTAGTGCTGCTATACTCCCTCCGCGCTCCCAGCATGTTGACTTGGTCACCCAGACTTCATTGCATATGTCGTGGGTTGTTACATTTCCTATTTTTTCTCTCTGGTGTAGTTTCAATTAGATGGTTCCTTTTATGCTTTAGAATAAATAAGTCAATCCTCTATTTATAGGGATTGGACTGTTAGTTTGTAAGTTCAGAGATTTTTGAATACATTATTCTGTTGTATCTTGCACAACAAGTTCATTTCCAATTTTTATTTATCATTCTCATGTAATCAGTTCTTGAAATATAATGAAGTGACTTTTGGTTTATCTTCTGTGTTAATAGATTAGCAAAAGCCAACCAAGGGGGCCCACTTGGGAGGTGGATTAGAGTATAGTATAGTAGAGTAGATTTGCTTTCAGCATTTCCAAAATTCTAGATAGAAGATTACAGTTTCTTCCTGCAGCATTGTACTTTGTGAATGTTCTTGCAGCACCTGGAAGGATAGTTTTAGTGAATGCTCTCGAATGGAAAATATCCTTAAGTAGAATTCACAATTTGTAGCATTCATTTCAGTAAGGATTAGGTGTGTTTCCTTTCCTGCAGCATAGGCAGAATGACTCTTTAAGAGACTTAGTGCACATACTGTGTCGTACCATTTCAAGTATACGTCCCTGGGTTGACAAACTAAATGCACCTCCTAGTGGGAGAAGTGATCCTTAGATTGAATAAACTATTCCTAAGAGAGGCTTTGGGCACGATTACTAAGCACCTATTGTGAGGCGATTCATTTTTGGCGCCAATGCTAGGGATGGTGTCAAGCTAAGAAACATTTTGAGTCATTTTTCATTTCTAAGCTAGTTTTTAGTGGTTTGTAGTTTTAAAATTTGCTTCACCAGTGTGAAGAATTCATTTGCATGCATCGAAGGGGAAGAAGAAGAGACGAATATGGCAGATTTCTTCCAGGAGATTCTATGAATTTGAACGAACAATTTGAAGAAGTTGAGTTACCTTTTGTTGATGCAAGTCCCGAGTTTCCTGCAGCATCTTCCTCTAGAGCAGAGCCTTTTGATATAAGTGGTCTTTGGCCTTTCGCTGAAATCTTGGCCAACTTTCTTGATAATTCTGACCCAAACGCACCTGTTGTTAACAATCATGTAGCTAATATTCCTTTCTAGCAGCAACTCCAACTAACAATACCTCCAGTAATGGTACAACCTACCTTTTGGTTTCCTCTATCGAGCCTTATAAACAATGTCAATCTCAAAAATATACCCTCTGCTGCACTCCCAAAGTTTTATGGCCTGATAACCGAAGAACCTGACACCTTTTTATTCGAGTTCAACATCCTCTATCGTAGCTTTGACTATAACACTAATGCCCACAAACTCAAATTGTTTCCAGCAACCCTGAAAGAGTCAGCCTTACGATGGTTCATGGGCTTAGGAGCAAATGCAGCAGACACATGGGATGAGATGCAGACTATGTTTCTGCAGAAATATAAAGAATATTGCAAGGGGAGTGACCCAAGGGGATATGAAATTTTTAGAATGTCACAGAAGGAGGATGAGACCTTGGAGGACTATGTTTCACGTTTCTTATACACCATGCAAAAGAATCCCCAACATGTTCTAGCGGAGGATTCACAAAAACTAGTCTTCTTAAGAGGACTGAACGACAGCTGTCTGGAAGCACTAGACCTCATGGCTGGTGGGGACATATCCCAATCTTCTTGGGATGACCTCAAGAAAATCTGTCTCAACTACTCCAGATCAACTAGGAAGAAAAGCAAAGGATATCGGTCCACAGTCACTAAAGGGAGCAGTTCGGGCGTTTCCAAGCTGGAGATATCTAACTTGCTAGCGGATTTCAAGCAAGACATCATTAATGATGTTGCTACACATCTTGACACCATGAATGCTAAGAAGAAACATGTAGATGAATTGCAATTAGTTGAGTACTATCCTCATCATCGTAAACAAAAGAAAGACTGCGGATGCAAGCTGGTGGCGAACCTAGAAAATCAACATTTACCTATCAAGTACGTGAAGATATAAGGAGACAATAAGCAAGTGTTCTTCATTGCTCAACATCGACCATGGGCTTGATGACAAGGTATTCCTCAGGACCCATTACAATTTTCAAATCCTTACAATAGTTAATGGCAAAACCAAAGTTATTAGAACCCTTCTTAGCACTCTCAGCCAACCTGGAATAACCAGTGGCCTACCAGCAAAATCAATGGCAACCACCGCAAGGAAATTGGTAGAAAAATAACCAATGAAGAGGGCCTCCTTAGTGGCCTAACCAAAATCCTTCTTTTCCACAATTGCCACCTCTAGTCCCTCCTTCTGCAATAATGCCACCTCCTGCAACCACTAGCCCTAATCCAAAGCAAACTCAATTACTTTCTCAGCTGCAACCTAACACAAATAGAAAGCAACAGCACTAGCCAATGTATACCACTGATACACAATAGTATCATGCCTATGCACTAGAGATATCTGATATCCATTTGAGGTACGATACTACTCTGCCTGCACCCAAACATTCTATTATCACAAAAGTTGCAGACACTCCTACAACATCAGCACCTCTTCCAAAGGCTACATTGCAAGATACCACCCAATTAACTCAAAAATCCAGCAAAACTAATGTTAACACATCAGTTGACCCTCCTTTTCCACAAAGGCTCACCATAGAAAAACCTATATCCCAAGAAGAAATGTCATTTGATATTCTTGAGCAGCTGAAAAATATGCACATTCAAATCCCTCTGTTCCAAGCTTTCGAAGATGTTCCTATCTATGGAAAAGCTATTAAGGATGCATGCCTTAAAAAGCCTGGAAGGAAAAAGAAGGACCCTCAAAAAATTCATGTAATAGGGCAACTTGCGGATATCATGTTGGGCAAGGTAGTTATACCCAAGTATTCAGACCCTGGAAGTCCAATAGTTGACTTGATAATTAATGGACAATCTGTTAAAAATGCTTTAGTTGATTTGGGGGCAGCCATAAATGTAATGACCAAAGATACAATGCATAGATTAAGTATAGAGGGCTTGAGAACAACTCCAACAGTGTTACAACTTACTGATAGTTCAACAGTCACTCCAGATGGTCTTATAGAGCATGTGGTAGTCACCTTAGACTCATGGGAATACAATGCTAATTTTCTCATCTTATCACCAAAAGTAAACTTTGTTGGCTATCTATTCATCCTAGGGAGACCTTGGTTAGCCACTGCTAATGCAAAAATTACTTGCAGATCAAGAAGTATGACAATTTCAAATGGTCAAGTAATAAAGAAGCTAGCACTCTATCCTCCTACCCAGCCTCAGCCAGACTTGAGAGATCCTATTTGGCCAGAACTAGGGGATGAGGAAGAAGAGCTCAATTTTATTGCCTGACTTATGATGATGCACAGACAGTCTTTTCTGAAAACGCAAGAGGAAGATGATGTAATACAAAGTATTCTTACCAATGAGTGTATAGTAGTAAAGGATGTTTCTGAAAGTTCTATTTTACAGCTATGTACCTATGAGGATTGTGTCTTTCCAACAAGCCTTGAGATAATTAGCCAATTATTGCCATGTGAAGTAGCTACAATCCCAGTACCTGAGATGTCAATGGTAGAGCTAACAACTACTGTGGAAATTTCCCCTGGTGACAATCTCCTTGTAAACAACAAGTTGTCACCCCCACAATTGGCACTGTTAACCAAGCTATTATGTAAGCATGAGAAAGCCTTTTCTTGGGATTATGGAGATATGCTAGGTCGGAACCCCAAACTCTGCACCCATAGGATCTACATTAATGATGGCAACTTACCACTCCGTCAGCCTCAAAGAAGGATAAACCCAGCATTGAGAGAAATAGTCAAAACTGAATTGCAAAAGTTACTAGATATTGGTTTCATCTATCCAATCTCTAATAGCAAGTGGGTATCACCAATGGTCGTTGTACCAAATAAAGGGGGAAAATGACAGATATGTGTGGATTACAGAGAGTTTAATAACGCCACCAAGAAGGATCATTTTCCTTTACCATTTATTGATCAAGCCCTGGACATTCTGTCTGGTAAGAAATACTTCTCCTTTCTGGATGGATACATCGGTTACAATCAGATCAGCATTGCTCTAGAAGATCAAGAGAAGGCTACATTCACATGCCCCTGGGGCACATATGCTTATTTTGTATTACCATTTGGCTTATGCAATGCACCAGCTACTTTCTAGAGAGTTGTAATCAGCATCTTTGCTGACATATCACATGATTGTATGGAGATATATATGGACGACTTTACTACATTTGGTGTCACCTTTTAGGAAGCCCTAAAGAATTTGGAAATAGTACTAATTAGATGCCAGGAACACAACTTGTCTCTCAACAGTGACAAATGCTTCATGATGATGTAGGAAGGCATAGTGCTGGGACATTTTATCTCTGAAGCTAGAATCTAGGTATATACTGCGAAAATAGAGGTAATTCTCACACTACCTATCTCTACAAAGATGTTGGTACCCATATACTCCCCGGTTTTTAAACTTTCAGTGTGGGGTCTCGAACCTTTTTGAACTAATTTCAAAGCAGTTCGAAGTGGTTCAATTTGTTGAAGCAGGTTTAAATGGTCTACTTTGAGCCACCTCAGTGCGAAGTTCAGCAGGTTCCAATTTTGCAAAGTTCTGGTGATTCCACTTCAAATGCTGGTCCAGATGTCAAGTGACCCTGAGTCTCCATTCAGAATGAAAGTCCATGATATTCAAATTCTTCCAAG
>MU223851.1:472172-483860 GCA_018584345.1 Thuja plicata
CAGAGGGCACTTACGTTCTTCAATAGCGAAGTGACCCAACTGTTGGTGCTGGTTGTGTCTTCTTATTTGGGCATTTTGGGGTCAATTTGTAATCATTTTCTTCGAAGACAAATCTGTCAACCAACAAAAGAAAAATGATGTTAGGTCTTTCCTAGGACATGTTGGCTACTATAGGAGGTTTATCCAAAAATTTAGTCAAATTTCTAGTCCTCTATATACTCTACTTACCAAAGAGGCCAAATTTACTTGGACAAAGGAATGTGATGAATCCTTCCTGCAGCTTAAGTCACTGTTGACAACTGCACCCATACTTAGGGCCCTGACTGGTCTTTGCCATTTCACATTCATACAGATGCTTCAGACTATGCAATAGGTGTTGTCCTAGGACAAAATTCTAGTAACCTAGAGAATGCAATTTACTACATTAGCAAGAGCCTCCATGGACCAGAGTTAAACTACACAATGACTGAGAAATAATTACTAGCAGTATTTTATTCTCTAAAGAAATTCCGTCATTACATAACTGGTTATCCCATTTTTGTTCATACTAACCATGCAGCAATAAAATATCTCATGAACAAACCTACCATCACAGGAAGGTTAGCAAGATGGCTCCTTCTTTTGCAGGAATTTGACATTACTATCCTTGATAAGCTTGGACAGGAAAATATAGTAGTTGATTATCTATCCATAATTCACCATGCTGAAGAAGATACTACTCTGATAGATGATGCATTTCTAGATGAGCATTTGTTTCATATTGCTGTCCAAAGTCCGTGGTATGCTGACATAGCCAACTACCTTGCAGCTAACAAAATGCCAACACATTTTTCTTATAAGGATAGGAGAATGCTTGTAGAGAAAAGATTTACTTTCTCCTGGATTGATAACATACTATTTTACACTGGACTTGATCAAGTAATGCGAAGATGTGTGCAAGAAGATGAGACATATAAAATTCTCTATACATGTCATAATGAGCCATGTGGGGGACACTTTGCAGCAAAAAGGACAGCCCAAAATATTTTAACAACTGGATATTACTGGCCTACACTTCACAAGGATGCAACCAGCTACACAAGGAAATGTAACAAATGTCAAAGAATGGGCTGACCAACCAGATCAGATGAAATGCCCCTAAATCCACAGGTGGTGGTAACTCCATTTGATAAATGGGGCATGGACATCATTGGCCCAATAGACCCTCCATCCAATGGGAAGTCTTACATCTTAGTGTGCACTGATTATTTAACCAAATGGGTCAAAGTAAAAGCCATGAAGCATGCCCGGGATCGTATAGTTGCGGAATTTTTGTATGATGAAATTTTCACCAGATATGGAGTATCGAGAGAACTTGTAACTAACCAAGGCACCCAATTCACTTCCAATCTGATAATAGAGCTCATGAAATAATATAATATCAGACATCGAAAGTCAAGCCCCTGTCACACTCAGGCCAATGGACAGGCTGAAGTTACAAATCAGGAAATTGAAGCCCTCTTAACAAAAACAATTCATCTGCATCACCGAGATTGGAGCAGCAGACTATCATAAGTTGTCTGGGCATATAGAACAACCTGGAAAACCACCACAGGGTTTATCCCATTTGAGTTGTTATATGGAAAAGCAACCATGCTACCCATTGAATTTGAACACAAAACTTTGCGGACAACACTAGAGTTAAATGTTGATCTTCCTGCAGCACAGAAAGAGTGATTGCTGCATCTCAATTCCTTGGATGAAATGTGCAAATCTTCCCTAGAGTGCACTGAAATAGTCTAGAAGCAAAGGAAATGGTGGCACAACTTGCATATTAAAAACAAACAGTTTCAAGTTGGCGAGTGGGCATTACTATATGATTCAAGATTCAAGGAAATACCAGGCAAGCTGCAGACAAGATGGCTGGGGCCATATGAAATAAACCATGTCTTCAACAATGGAGCCATCCAGTTGACCACAATTGATCCAATACACTTCAAGCTAGTAGTCAATGGACATCAACTAAAGTTGTATCACCAACCTCAAACAAAAGAAGACTTCCTGCAATAATTTCGATAACCAATTTCAAACAAGCATAGGTAACACTTCCTGCAGCAGAGGGTGCAAACCTTCTTCCTACAACTCTTCAATAGAAACCTATTGAGCATGTCCATAATCAGTCTACAATTCCAGACTTTCCTCCAAATTCAATAGAAAATTATGAAGCTAAACTTGATGTCTACCAAAACAGTCCCCAAGAAATCCATCAGGATATCCCAGGTAGTAACGAGGAGAGTGCCTCAGTAACCCATCAGTCAGCCTCCTCAGAAACTGCCCTAGTGCCCTACAACAGAACATGGTTAATAAGTTTCATAGACCAGTCATGGAAGGAATAGAGGAGGCAAAGTAACCAGGCAGAAGATTGTGGCCCAATCACCTTGCAGACACTTCTCTTTGGATTACATAATAAGTATATTTTAACAATAACTTTATAGGGAGAAGAGAAAAAAGAAAATGAAGAAAGTAATAACAGAGCAAGGGGAGGAGATTGCAGAATTGAAGGAGAAATTGGCAAAACATAAACAAAAGATGGATCGTACCCTTAAGTTGGTTGATCAAATAATTGCATGTAGGCCACCCCCTTGGGTTTATACCATCTATTTGAAAGAATAGTTGCTCTTGTTCCAACTAATGATGACCATTAAAGATATAGAATCTAAGTTCAAGTCAGCCCAAGAATTTTATGGCCTATACCAGACCCTTCCCTCATGGAAACAAAATTTAATTTGTGAACTATACATACATAACTTCATTATTCCAGCATAGACTGAGTGGAACCCTCTACTTTATATAGGGGATGTACACCTAAGGGCATTAATGTTCTGGATGCACAATGAGGCCAATTATGATAGACAACTAGAAAATTATAGGGAACAAGAGAAAATAGAGCCATTGCCATTGAGGGCAGAGAGCAGCAAGCCATATATACTCCTTAGAGATTGGCTCAATTTGACCTATGGAAAAATTAAGGAGGAAACAAGGGATAAAACTTTTGGGATTCGAACAGAGGTCTATGCAGAGTATGACAGTTTGTCTTACTTCATCTTTTAGAGAGCCTTAGCTGGTGTCAGAAGTAGATGGGGTAGGTTATCCGAAGCACTTAAGAAAGAAGAACCACACAGTCCTATCAACCTCCAAGAATCTATTCACAGAGCACCGAAATACATGCAGCTGGGTAGGAAAATTAGGTAGGAACTCTGGTGTCCACTCACCATGTAGCCACCAATGCTCCTTTGGCCCTTGTATGATATCAACACTGGCTAGCTTGTAGGAGGATCACAAGGTGGATGTTTGGGAGAAGACAAGGGGGTTATATTACACATTCAAGAGCTAGAGGAAAGGGAGGACAGAGGTCGGAGATTTCAGAGTAACTACCAGAAGATGCAATGCTTGAGGACAAGCATTCAACTTATTAGGGGGTAGATGATGAGACCATTCACTATCTCTATTATATTAATCTTTATACTCTATTTTTAAGTATTACCAAAACATTTGTGGACTTATAATCAGTGGAACCTATGTCAAGTACAGTTAGAACCATTAAACCCATGAGTAGAATATATATGTCATATTTTGCCAATATTATATATATTGCAATATTTCATATAATAATCAAAATTTGTGTTCTAATACCTGGATCAATTTGATTAAGTTTACTTGTATGAACATCTTTGCATGATAACTAACCTGCAGGAAGTAGGAGTCGCTTGGGAGTGGTCAACAACATTCAAAGATGATGTTGAAGACCAGCTGCAAATGGATAACCATCATGGCATCAGAAGACACGGCTACTGCAAATGAGGAGTCACTATTTCAGAAATGCAGAAATGTAGCGCTGCTATATTCCCTCCGTGCTCCCAGCATGTTGACTTGGTCGCCCAGACTTCATTGCATATGTCGTGGGCTATTATGTTTCCTATTTTTTCTCTTTGGCGTAGTTTCAGTTAGATGGTTCCTTTTATGTTTTAGAATAAAGAAGTCAATCCTCTATTTATATGGATTGGACTATTAGTTTGTAAGTTCAAAGATTTTGGAATACATTGTTCTGTTGTATCTTGCACAGCAAGTTCATTTCCAATTTTTATGTATCATTCTCATGTAATCAATTCTTGAAATATAATGAAGCAACTTTTGGTTTATCTTATGTTTTAATAGATTAGCAAAAGCCAACCAAGGGGGCCCACTTGGGAGGTGGATTAGAGTAGAGTAGAGTAGAGTACATTTTCTTTCAGCATTTCCAAAATTCTAGATAGAAGATTACAGTTTCTTCCTGCAGCATTGTACTTTGTGAATGTTCCTGCAGCACCTGCAAGGATTGTTTTAGTGAATGCTCTCGGATGGAAAATAGGCTTAAGTAGAATTTGTAGTTTGAAGCATTCACTACAGTAAGGAGTAGGTGTGTTTCCTTTCCTGCAACATAGGTAGAATGACTCTTTAAGGGACTTAGTGCACATACTATGTCGTACCATTTCAAGTATACATCCCTGGGTTGACAAACTAAATGCACCTCATGGTGGGAGAGGTTATCCTTAGATTGAATAAACTATTCCTAAGAGAGGCTTTGGGCACGGTTACTAAGCACCTATTGTGAGGCGGTTCAATGGTATTTGTGGCCATGAAGGATGATTCAGACAAAGAAGAAAGGTATGTAGAAACAACACTCATATCTAAGGTTAGTAAGAATGATATCTAGATTATAGTAGTGGCTGCACTCACCACATGACCAGTGACAAACAAAAGTTTGAAACTTTTGAGTACTATAATGGTGGATCAGTAAGAATGGGTAATGACATGCCTTGTCCAATTGAAGGTAAAGGAACTATAATGTTGAATAACCTGATCAAATGTGAAAATGCATACTAGGTAAAAGGACTTAATTATAATCTATTGAGTATTTCATAGCTAAATAACAGAGGTCACCGATTAGCATTTGAGAATAAGAAGGTAAAGATCTTTAATGAATCAGGAAGGTTGATCAGAACTGGTGAACAGACAAAAGGTAACCTATTTTATCTTGATGACATAAAAACCACTTGTTTAATGGATAGAAATGAAGGCATATGGTTGTGGCATAAGAGATTGTGTCATGTGAATTTTGACAACATGATTAAGATAAGAAATAAAAATAAAGTAAGAGGCGAACCGAGCATGTCAAAGCTCGAGCATATCATGTGTAAGAATTGTCAAAAGGTAGGATGACAAAGTCTAGTTTCAAGAGCAAAGCCCATACATCTAATGCTATTTACAATTAGTCCATACTGGTCTATGTGGACCCATGAGAACAAAGAGTTACTATGGTGATAGATATTTCATTCTCTCTGCAGATGATTATTCTAGAATGATGACAGTTATGTTCTGAAAGGGAAAATCAAAAGCATTCAAGATGTTTAAATGGTATAAAGATATGGTAAAAAAAAAAAGTAGTAAGGAATTGAAATGCTTAAGATCAGATAGAGGAGGAGAATTTATTTATGATGAATTCACTAACTATTGCAATGAGCATGGAATTAAAAGATAGGTTTCTGCACCAAGAACACCACAGAAAAATGGGATTGTTGAAAGGAGAAATAGATCCATTGTTGATTGTGAAAGAACATTGATGATAGAGAAAAGCATCACTCAAAATTTTTGGAGAGAAGTTGTCAATATTGTTGTCTACACATTGAACAAAGTACAATTGAAGAAAGACACCATATGAGCTTTGGTATGGCTACACACCCAATATAAGTTACTTCACAATCTTTGGTAGTCAATGTTATATTTTGAAAGATGGTATAAATGGAAATCTTGACTCCAAATGTGATGAAGGTATCTTTCTAGGGTATTCCACCAAGCGCAAGGCTTGTAAATGTCTTAACAAGTCCTCTAACAAAATCATTGAAAGTGCAAATATTAGAATAGATGAATATGCAGAGAAAAATGACAAGGAAAGAAAAAGAGAACCAGAAGACTACAACATTTTTGTTTACACTAAAGAACCTGAAACTCTACCTCAGAAATAGTGTATCACTCCCAAGCAACAGAACATTGCACCCGAGCATCAGGCTGCAATTACCGAAAATTAGGAAAATCCTCAAAATGACGTTTCGAGTGACGAAGATCAGACTGAAGGTCGAGATGATGATCAAAATGATGGAAAAAGATCTGAACCAAAACTTTCCAAGTATGTCAGAAGGCATCATCCATAGAATCAAATCATAGGAGACAAGAAGCCTGGAATGAGAACAAGAACTAAGTCACTAAATACTAGATGTTTACTTTGTGATTTTGAGCCTAAATATGTTAATACTACACTTGAAAATGAATAATGGGTCAGTGGTATGAATGAAGAGATAGAATAGATTGAGAAGAATAGTACATGGACATTATTACCAAGACCAAATGACAAGAATGCCATCAAAACCAAATGGATATTCAGAAACAAGCTGAATGAGAATGGAGAAGTCACAAGAAACAAAGCAAGGTTAGTATGCAAGGGGTATGCACAAGAAGAAGGTATTGATTATGGAGAAACATTTGCACCCATTTCCATACTAAAAGGAGTTAGAATCTTACTTTCTTATGTTGCATTCAAAGGATTCAAGGTATACCAGATGGATGTCAAATCTGCATTCTTAAATGGAATAGTAGAAGAAGAGGTATACATTGAACAACCAGAAGGGTTTGTTGATCCAGACAAGAGAAACATGGTATGTAGACTGCATAAAGCCTTGTATGGATTGAAACAAACACCTAGATCCTAGTATGAAAGACTTCACTCCTATCTCATAAGCATTGAATTTGTAAGAACAAGTGAAAATAGCAATTTGTACTTAAAAGAAGATACTGATGGTAATATTTTGATTGCTGAAATATTTGTTGATGATATTATATTTGGGGGTAATGATATGTCATGTAAATCCTTTGCTAATGAAATGAGCAAAGAGTTTGAGATGTCAATATTTGGGGAGATCAAATTCTTTCTTGGTCTACAGATTCTTCACCAAGATGCAAGCATATATATCACCTAGTCCAAATAAATCAAGGAAGTGCTGAAGATATTCAAAATGGAAGATTCCAAGCCAATTGGAACACCTATGGCAACCAGATGTAAGCTAAAAAGAGAAGACAAATCAAATGAGGTAAATCAAACCTTGTATAGATCAATGATTGGAAAACTAATGTATGTTGTTCATACTAGACCAGATATAGCACATGCAGTTGGAATAGTTGCAAGATTATCTGCTAATCCCAAAGAATCACACATAACTATTGTCAAGAGAATTATGAGATATCTAAAGAACATCGAGGACTATGGCTTATGATATAAAAGAGAATTCAAATTTGAGCTTCAAGTCTATATAGATGTTGATTGGCTTGGAAACTTAGATGACCGAAAGAGCACAAATGGAGGAGCATTCTTCATGGGTGACAGACTTGTCACATGGATCAGTAAGAAGCAAGGATGCATCTCATAGTCTACTGCAGAAGCAGAATATGTTGTTGCTGCTGCAAACTGCTCAAATATTGTATGGACCAAATAATTACTGGAAGCTATGAATATGAAAATTCTTGAACCAGTGATTATCTACTGTGATAATACCAGTGCAATAAACATTTCTAAGAATCCAGTCATGCGTGCTAAGACTAAGAATATTCCTATCAAGTATCATTACTTAAGAGAACAAGAGCAAGAGAAAGAGGTGATACTGGATATGTTAAATACAAGGAACAATTAGCTGACATATTCACCAATCCATTGCCTAAAGATACATTTGAGTACCTAAGAAATAAACTAGGGGTCCAACCCTTGTCTATTGGTCAGTAAGCTGACTAGGAGACTACATCAGCCTACACATAATTAGAAGATCATTCATGTTGATGCAAGCACAGAGATGGACTGTAAAGCTATATCAGTACACGGAAAGGTACATATTTGCACCAAAAACTAGAGTCACTATATTGCTGATGGATTGGGAAATTCAAGGAGTATATTATAAAAAGGTGAAAGGATATAACTTTGGCATGATCAAAATTCTACTTTGGCATTGTTGTTAAAGGGAGAGAAGTTCCTAAGAATTCAAAGAGAGAGAATATCCAGAATATCCAAAGGGAGAGATTACATATGAAATATCCATCAAAGGGAGAGAATATATCCTAATGGGGGGAAGTATCATAAGGAAAAGATGACTATATTGTTGTCAAAGGAAAAAGAGATGATCAAGGAGAGGAATAGTAAAAGGGAGAGACAACATCACAAAAAGAATCAAAAGCTGCTACATCTATCTAGTGAAGGGATTAAAGATTGAAGAAAGCACTCTACAAGAAAAAAATCTAAGCTATATGAGCTTACCAAGAGCCAGACATTTGTATTGGTTATAGAATAATGAAATTGGTAGATTGATGATCTACAACTGTTATATTTCATATTGTATTAGTAATAATATAGTGTGATAATGTAGTGTGTTGCCATCAATGCCAAAGGGAGAGATTGATGAACTATAACTGATTGAATGTTTGAATATGTTAAGTTGATGATCACCAAGCTATAGAAAGTTAATGCAAGACATTAAATCAATTAATATATTGTATTGTCATTGATGTCAACTTGATATAATCTAATTGGTTATATACAAAGTGTCAAAGACTTTAGAGAATCAGAAAGATAAATATTATGCTTTCATTAATGCATAAAAGATCAGTATTCACTGAGAGACTACAAACACTGATGGGCAGCGCACCCTGACGGACAGAGAAACCTGAGAGTAAAGTCACTGTGATGCCCGAGCAAGAAACCTGACAAGCATTACAGATGAGGAAAATTACAAGCATCACTGATGAGCATAAATTCACAGTGATGCCCGATGGACAGACAACCCTGACGGAGATGCCGAGGAGAAATGAAGTGTTGACCGAAGCTAACAAAGAGTTAAAACACCGAAAAGAACTAAAGTTCAGAAATGACAAAATACTTAGCTAGAAAGAGCTAAAGAAGGAGTTAATTGATTGTTAATATTATTTTCATCGACAAGTTAAAGTCAGAGATAAGAGAAATATTTAAAGCTATTTTATTCCAGTTGTCAAAGAGAAATCTACGGGATAAAACTAAAGTAAAGCTTTAAATCAAGATTGGATAAGATTTCAGATCATGCCATGAACAAGAAAGTCAAGAACTGAGAAATGGTGAAATCATGCCTATAAAGAGACAAGCTAATTCATTGTGAATTAGGGGTGAATAGAGAAGAAGGATGCTGGAGAGAAACTAGTAAAGAACAAATTCATACAGTCTTGATCAATCAAGCTGAGGAAAGAGCTAAAGATTTCTGTGGACACCGAGCAACAAAGAAGCACAACATCACCGAGCAAAAAGAAGTGGAGCAAAGGTATTGAAAAAGATACATTGATAAAAAAGGTATTATGAGATTATAATAGATCTGAAAATATGCAAAGTATAGTTGTATATGCGAATAAATCATTTACTATTTTAGTTTAACCATTAAATCAGAAAGTCTCTTAAACGAGCAGGACTTAACAATCCTTTCTATATTGAGATACATCCTAAGGAGTATCAAAAAGTTTGGTCACAAAGATAAAATGAGATGCCAGATACCATTTGACAAACTACACTGGGTTTGGTCATAAAAGGTAGCATAGAGATGTCAGATATCAAGTGACAAACTATTCTATTTAAATCCTCTAACAAGGTCACACCTAACAGTGTGTTCGTAACCTTTAACAGGGTTGGCTCTTCACCAAGCTCACTTCAAAAGAGTGAAAATTTTGGGTTACCAGTCCTAAGTGGTTTTTCCCTTAACAGGATTTGCACGTTAAAAATCCATGTGTCAATGTGTTTATGAGTCATTACTTTAGTATTTTACATTACACATTACTAATCTAGATTGATCATTATACACTAAGTTATTTATTGCATTTTGGTAAATGAAAGACTGTTAATCGGTAAACAGTAAGAATAAGGTTTAACAGTGAACTCCGAGCAGTAGTTATTTGTTGAGATTATTTTAAGGCATTCATCTTGCAGGACTGAAGATAACTAGAGGCTTAATATTGTGATACTAAGTTTTTGGGTTGATTTATTGGAATATTTTTGAGGCCACTGATTCACCCCCCTCTCATTTATTATAACAATACATACATACATTCATACATAAACACATTCATACATACACACATATATACATTCATACATACACACATACATACATACACATGCACTATTATCTCTTCCTCTCTCGTTCTTTTTGTCTTATCATTTTCTATCTTCTTTTTCTTATATATAAAGAGTGGTTATGTATCAAGTGTTGCTAGTTAATTGTGCATTTATGATATGTAGACCATTTTATCACACTTAAAGTAGCCCAAGCTTCACATCTTCATGACTTGCTACCTAATTTTTGACAAGCAAAGCAATTACTCTATGACTTTCAAATCTTGTAAGTATATGAATATATTCACTTGGAGATGCATGGACCAATTAGTAGTGGATACCTCAATAAAGATGTTGACATAGGTTTACACCTAGTATGGTGGCTATATCTTTGATAAGTATTGGACTAATGGTAATATTTTTAATGGAATATGGAATTATATCATAATTGACATGTATGTTCTTGTCTTGATTTTTAGAGTCACATATGCATTATCCTTTAGCGCCCTTATCTCTCTTTCCTTTTCGAGATAGAATACATATGAGGGATAAAAACATGAAACAAAGGGATAATTAATGTTAAGCTATAATTTCACATGTCTTAAGCAAAGCTTATATAACCACTTGGAAACATGGGGCTAAGAATAGCACTATTCTCTAATAATCTCACTTTTCTTGATGATTTCTTTACTACTTACAATTTTCAAGAGTAAAGTAGATTGCCAGGCTTTAATAAAAGTTACTGTTAAATTAGTTTTATTGTTTATATAAATTAGTAATATTAGTATAGCATTAATCAATCAAAATTGAGCATAATTTTTGGTTTCTCGTTATGGATTATTAGTAGTTTTGTGTTTGTTATATTCAAATTTTGGTTAATAATTGTGCTGTCTTAAAATGTAAGCACTTAATTTGTGCTCATTTTGGGACCATTTTTAGCCTACTTTAGTGTGTTTCTTATGGTAGGACCTCATATTGTACCTAAATTCATACTTAATTCAAATATAGGTCCTCCTCCTTCAAACTCGAGGTTGGCTCTAATTTCTATGCATATTTTTTTCATTTTCCATTCATCCATGTAATTCATTTTCCACCTAGGTCCTATGCATTTAATTTGAGATTTTAGGATATGCCCTGATTTCCTGGAAGATTGAGGTTCTCGCCACCTCTTTTTGGCACACACCCTAAATCTCAGACAAAATTTAGCATGTCAGGACTAGGTTGAACTAAGTCAACCTTGTCTCAAGGACAAGGTCGAACCAAGTCGACCTTGTCTCAAGGACAAGGTCGAACCAAGTCAACCTTGTCCCTAGGAATTAAATTTTAGTGGGCTTTACGCCCTATGTGGGAAAATTTCTCCTAGGTGCTTAATTGAGGTTGACCTTCGAGATCCGAGCCCCGAGATTTGGTGTTTAGATTCCCTTTACATCAATTGAATTGTTTCATTCAATATATTTGCATTGTGAAAAAAGACAAAAAAAAAATTACATCTGGTTCATTCTTAC
>MU223851.1:524052-562661 GCA_018584345.1 Thuja plicata
GTGCATGCTTCCTGATTTGATTCATAGTCTATATTTTCAATTGGTTTTCTCATTTTGCATGGTTAAATTCCGTTGATTGAGGCCTTAGTCAATTGGTCTGTCATCTGAGAAGTATTACCCATTTGAATCTCTGAATTTGTTTTAGGTTGCATGTACATTCCATAACACCTTTGAAGTGATAAGTTTTCTTGTAAAACTGTCTCTGAGGTTGAACATAAGATTGGAATGATCTTGACTCTATTGCCCATGGTAGAATAAGGCACTGGTCTAATCATTATTTGGATTATAGTTATTGAGTTCATTGTTTATAGTTTTGTGCTATCTTATTTGTCTATTCATTTCAAATTACATACACATTTACTAAACATTCTTTCAATTACTTAAAGTATTTCAGTTTACAGTTCACGATATATTGTTTTTTGTTAGATTTCTTTCAAGTTCCTTGCCATACTTGAGAGAGAAGGTTGAAGTGTTACTTATCTACAATAAAAAGCCTTGTAACTTGAAGGATATGTCAAGGTATAGGCCTACCAGCCTTGGTTTTGTAGAGCCAGAATTGTAGAAGTTCAAACGTTGCCGTGGTTGTGACTTGTTAGTTGGCCAAATCACTTGGGTTTTCAAGCATTGGATTGACAAGTCCATAGGAAATCTAATCTGTCGATTTGAGCACCAACAGGTTGTACCCCCCATGTGGGCTTTAGTCTTATTATTAGTTGTGGGTCGAAAGTAGCATACCTTAATATGGATTTTTAGGGTCAAAGCCCTCGAAACAAAATTTCATATATAATTTATTTTTATGAATCCTGACCATTTAACAAATAGCATTTGATGCTTTTCATCATGATCATATGATTTTTTTCATCAGCAGTGGATGGAGGGGTTGTTTTAATATATGAAATTTAAGTGGTTTCCCACACATCATACCCTAGAAACTTAAAGTGGCGCCTCAACTTATATTTCCAAAAATCATAACCAGACCCATCAAGTAATGGTGTTATAAACCCTAACAACCCTTCTTGACAAGCCATAAGTACTCCCTCATCAGGGAAACCCTAAAAGAAGGATATTACTCTAATATAGAGATAAGATCAACTTTTAAACCCAAATGAACAATATAATTCAATTTTTAAACCCATAAGTACTCCCTCAATTTTTAAACCCAAATGAACAATATAATTCAATTATGACAATTGAAACAAAGAGATAGAGACAATATCAACACATAAGAGTATAACATAAGATATGTCCAGAGTGGAAAACTCTTCGGGTAAAAGACCAATCAAAATACCTCACTGGCTTAATCTAAAATCACTTTTACACTGCCTCACTGCTATACAAACGTCTCACTGACAACTTCTATCTCATTGATAGTACATTATATGCCTCCCTAGAATTTTTACACTTTTCAAATTTCTTACATATAGAGATTAGAAAATCTGATTGTCATATAGTTCCTATAATCATTTACTATACACGCTTAAGTACAATACATATTTTTGTACTCAACAAAGCATATCATATAACTATAGTACCTATTCAATCAGGGATTTATGATAAACTGATTGTGCATAAGATAATTCAAATATGATCAATCAAAACTCAAATATCTCTTCTCCATTTGCATAACAAAGCAATCTATCTCTGTTCAATATATAAGCATCATTAAAAAAATGATTTCATAAAACTGATATCAAACTATCTTCCTTAACCGTCTTTCATACTTCTCATGTCATGTCTTTAAATTGATGGCACAAATGAATTGAAAGTCTTTAATTTAAATCAAATAATAATATCTTTGTCATCAATATAATCTCTTTTAAAATAAACTTAATATATTTATTCTAATCAAAATTATTTAATACCTTTTCTTTCATAATCTATGTTTGTATGAACCAACTGCCTTCAAACCAATGTTCTCTATAATTTGCATCGAATGTAATCGTCAAATACACCCATAACCAATGAAGACGTAACTCATTTACCATACTCTATTCCAATGAGTGTATCATGCAATAGATACAATCAAACAAGATGATGTAAGATACACATCACAAACACATAGTGGCACAATACATAAACCTGACATATCAAACCATTGACTTAGGGTTTTATGATCAACTGAATGTGCATAAAAAATAAATATGATACAAATGCAAAGTTGTGAATGTGACAGACTTGTCATTAACAAATGTATGAACGAAATGTGCTTCAAATGTAAAACAACATACAAACAATGACAAATTAATGCATGACTGTCATAGGTCATTAAAGATACTATTATTACCAACACAAACATATTAAAAATGTATCATTTGAATAAACATGATTGTCATAATGTCAACCATATAAACAAGTATTACTCTGAGACAAACCTGACAAGGGTTTTTTTAATAACATAAAATTGTATTAACCCGAGATAAACCCAGCAAGGGTTTTTAGTAATTGAGCTTAACACAAACAATTATGAAAAGACTAACACTCTAAAATAAAAATAGTCATTCTAAACACGGTCTTTGTTTTTAAAACAAACTAAATAGAAACAAACAGATAGAAACACAAAACTTGAACCTATGCATGCACATGAAAAGAATTATGAGATGAAGATGCATTATGTCAAGATTAACAATGGCTAACGGAAAACTGTTTAAGACTTAACCAAAATAAAATCACCTAAAATGTGTCGTTATTCATCAAGTGTTCATTTCCTTTATTTTACACATCACATTCCAGCAATTGTTCTATGAACTGTACTGAATTTATGGCCTTCATGGGATGTGTCCTAGCTTGAGAGAGCTAGGGTTTACACTAAACCCAAATTACATAATAATAAAATGAACTCCATTCTTTTTGTGTAATACTGATAAGTATGGAACACTAATTGATGTCATTGACTACTAATTAATTTCCACTCTCAATGTTCCTGAGTGATGTAACCACATTGCCACATTTTAACAAGACACGTTATTAATCAAAGATGTTGCTAGGGAATCGAACAAAAAATATTCCTAGTAGCATCACTTTCTTATTCCATGGTCACAACATTGTCCAATATATTAATGACTTATGAATCTTAAACCTTCGTACCAAAATCCTAATAAGGATCAACAAAGAACTTTAATATGTTGTTAACCACTACATAGAGTTGATACAAATAAGATCAATAATGTGTCAACCGAATGATAGGAACTGAAATACAAAGATCAACGATCTTTATGATGTCACTATGTGTGACCAAACTAGTGGATGTCAATACCAATGTAGATAAATTGAGTGTAATACCAATATAAAATGAACTAAAAAACATCAAATTATGATAAATGACTATAACTAATGATGATACCAATAATACAAATATATGATCAGGATGAAATTCACATATGTTGTGACATGATGATGCAATGTGCTCAAAATAATTGAAATCAATTATGATGAAATATTGATTCCAATATCATTGAACATGATAATACTAATCAAAGTAGGCAACATACTAATCATACCACCCCACAATGTGTTATGTATGCCAACCATAGTATCCACCAAACAAATATGCCATGTTAGTGTCTTTGACAACAAGGACAAAAATGACAAAGTGAGAGAAACTATAAGGTGGGACAAAACCACTTTAAAAGTAATGAAAAACAAGAGAGAAAATGCATAAGTATTTATTACTTGTTATTATTAGAGGGTCGTGAAGAGTTTGACATAATGAAGGGGATTGACATATGTATCATGTAAATTGAAACCTTTATTTTTTTATCGGTAATAATTATATTTTATTAATAAAATTAAGATTTACAATGATATGAACATTTATAACAGTCTATAAAGGGATGAACATAGTCACATTTGCAACCTCCATAAAAATAAGCCCTTTATACACTCCAACCAAAACATCTAAAACCCAATTTGAGACTAGAGACAAAATCTCAAACAAGTACCACTAATATGCATCCCGCAGCCCAAACCATACAAGTATGTATCCATACTATCCTTCTGATTACATTTAAACATTGAATTTTGTGTGGAATTGATTCAAACTTAGAAATCCTTCTCAAGAAGGCATCAGACAATGGAATTTGAAATAAAAATAGGTGGACTGTAAAACCTTTAGACATAAACCAAAATATTGAAGACGGTCTTCAGTAAAAAAGAAACTAGTATCAAAGAAACCTTGAAACAGAATCTAAACCCTACTAATAGCAAAAGAAAATAACATCACCCATGCATTGTGTAGAGGTGCGAAAGCCTAATAGGGTCATTCAACCAGTAGCCCTCTAGCTCCAATGTGAACTAATTTTGTGTCAATCCTTGCTCCAGTCATACCAATTCATCTTGTTTTTTGAGATAATCCTTCAATAATATCCATTCATAACCGACTTATGTCACTAATATATTTGGTGTTATTTTCTGACGACAATTTTTAATGGAGCATACATTTTTTGTGAAATTGGGTTTTTTTTGTAATTCTCCCCGACGAAGTCGTAATTTCGATGTTTCTTTAGTAGACCGTTAAAATTATGACATCTGCGGGCTATAAAAAAAAGTGAAAACCAAATCATTTAGATGTTATTTTATGTCATGGTAGAAAAGGAGTGTGGGAGCAAAGGAGCCAAATTGAGGTAGGCTTGTGCAATTTTGTTTTGCATAAGATCATTATTTGAATTGTGTCATCCTGCAAACCTATGTCATTGACTATGAGAATGTCCTCATGAGTACCCTATGCCATTAATTTATCTAAATTTCCTTATATTATTCGAGTTAATATCTTTGTATAGTTGTGAGTTCCTTAACATTGAACAACTCAGTCATATTTGGCGTTCCTTTGAAATTCATGCGTTCTATTTCAGTACTGAAGACTTCATTGTAGTTTTACAGTCCATGACTGAGTTATGCAGTTCTATAACTTCCGTAGCCATGGCTTTGTTCCTTTCATTCAAGATTTCAAGCATTTGATTTTTGTATTAGAAACACCAAACCCTTTCCTTTACAACTTTGCATTTTTAGGGAGTAAAACCCTGCTTGTTGGAAATTTTAGACTTTCCAAACAACTCTATACTTTCTTTTACTGGTGATTATATCTAATTTTGAAGATATTAATGGCTAGTCTGTAATGATCAAATTATTTGAAAATGAGTACTTTGTGAATCGACTTTCTCTTAACATTGGATGTATAAGGAATTATCCTTATGACAGTATGACCATTTGAACATTTTAACATCCTTATCTGACTCTATTGATTGCTTCATTATGTTCCAGATGATATTCTATTCAACATTTATAAATATTTTTTTTAACTTATGACACTGGAACATAACACATTTACCTTCATACTCTTGTTTAGCATACTTTTTCTTTTATTGTTCTGTACGACAACACTTTGCTTTTATTAATGATCATGACTATTTGAAATCAAAGACACTACCTCACCTAGCTGTGTATGTGTAACATGAATTCATCTTTATTCATCCTATAGATCATTGATGTTTATAGTGAATACCTACTTGTCAGATACATGTTGTTTTTATAACATTGTACGTACCCGTACAAAGACATGGAACAACAATTTTGACAATAAATTACAAGGAAAACATGATTTTATTTAGTTTCAATCTCCAACCTCTATGGAATTAGGAAGGTTATTTAAGTTTCTACACCATTTCATGTATTTCTTATGTGATAAATTAGTTGTGTGACAGATTGTCATTGGTATTAGGGAGGTTATTTAAGTTGTCACACCATTCCAAGTCCAAATATTGTAGTTGTGGCATGTTTCCATTTTGATTAATGAATTCCCAATGATAAAATCCATAACCTACACCCACACATATTAGATCCACACTCATTTGTTACATACCACAAACATACTCTTTCATAATTATATCCAATAGTTGAAAATGGAACATAATGAAGCAATGGTACTAACACTTTGATGATTCAGATATATGGAATCATGCATTCATTTCTTATCATGTCCTAGGTTATTTGAGACTTATATTTGTGAAATAAAATAATGAAATTTATATTATGACATGTTGATATTGTTGGAACTCTCAAATTTTGGATAAATTTGGAGTGACTAAGTTGAAAAATTCTCTAAGGCAAAGAGTTACCGCCCCTAAAAACTTGTGGAGAAGGTCTACTTTGAGTGCAAGTAAAAAGAGACCCCAAGATTTTCATGAGAAACCACATGGAGAATGTGTTTAGCACCTTTCATGGAGTAATTGTAGTAGGTGGAAACTTTCAAAATCCAGATTGGGTATGTTTTTGAGGTAGTTGTTTAAAGGCGTTTACCTAAATCTGCACTTTGCACGTTTCCAGTTTTTATTAAGTGACCTACTTTGGAGGTCTACATCTTAGGCCCAATTAAATTACCTAGTATAAAAATTGCTCTGATACATTGTAGGAATGAAATTGTATCTCCATGTCCATTTTCATATCCCTGTGACTTTGTGTGATAATTTTTCTAGAGCCATTTGGTTTGCAATTTATTCTAATTCTCTGAATGTGAAATGTGTAATTACATAATACCCTATTTTGGGGTCCTACCATTTGCACCGAGTTGAATAACATGAGTAATTGAATGTTCCCCTATATTTTAATCATGGAAATGTTCCTTCATGAATATTTTTAAACCTTGGCCAATCCATCTGGTCAGTTTTCTTAGCCAGTTTCAAATCAAGTTTATGTAGTTTTACTGAATTTGAAATCAGAAAGTTGTTAAGTGGCTGACTTTGAGAAGCAACGTCGGTTGACCAGTCGGCCATTGGAACAAGCTAGTTGAAACCCCATTATTTTTATGTGTAAGTGAATCCACTCCTAGAATTTTAGACTTTAGGGTGTGCAATGGATGGGTTTTTCAAATCAAAATCAAAAGCGATTGATGCAAATTACCAGTGTTGACTGAGTTAATTTTGTAGAACAATCATTTTCAGAAGTGCATATCTTGTAACCAATTAATGTCCATATCAGGTTAGTGGTTGATCCATGCTCACATCATTTTAATGAGCCTATCTGCAATATTTCAAAACCCTAGGAGTCTATTTGGTATTTTTACCAAATCAGTTTGAATTGCAATGTTTTGTGTTCTGAGTTTGCATCTACAAAGTAAGTTGAAGATGGGTAAGTTTGAGCATAAATAACTTACAAATATGAGGGTATTTGGTGTTCTCCTCTGGCACACATTTTCTTTGCATCTCAAATTTCATATGGATTCAATGGTAGCTTCCCAGGGGGTCATTCGATATTTTTATCAGTTGTGATTTAGGTGGGTTTACAGAATGATTCATGTGTATCAACTGCAAAATAATTGGAAGGAGCAACTTTGATGATCGATATTTTATACCTCGTGGTGAGTCATCCAAAATCATTTTATGAAATGAATGCATACACGCCAAGGATCATATCCACCAACTATTGAGGTCCCTTGATATGATTCAGTTAGTTTTTATGAGGATATTTATGAACCAGTTTACTTATTTTTAGGCACTTTGCAAAGTGGTTGAAATTTGGTTTTTAATAGTCAAATGTGCTAAGGGGGAGTTTTGGGATCAACATATGAGCATATATCCAAGTATAAATACATGTTTCTTTGGTCACATATCAGGGAGATCTATTCTCATAGGGAGAAGAATCAAGAGGCCAACACTCCCCCAGCCTGCGCAAGACACAGATTGTCAAGGTTGTGCACCATGATTTAGCAGGAGAGGTTGCAAAAATAGTTAAAACAAAAAGAAGTGGGAGTTAATGGAAATGTCAGCGCCTCTAGAAGAACAAACAAGGTGCATAATATTTTGGAGAATGCCTCAAATAAATTGGTTTGATGGCTTGCCACGTTTTGCAGAGGAGTTGCGTAGCAGAGTTGTTGGAGAGGTGGTTGAAACTTTCAGCAAATGCGATTGGAAAGTGTAATGAAAATTTTCACAACCCTGTCGAAACCTCCCTACCTATGCCAAAATGGAGATCATTTAAATCAGGGTACACCATCCATGAGGCTGCACAATTTAAGAACAAGGTTGCACAGGAATATGTAAATGGAGTTTTTTTTAAACTTGCATGCAATTGCACAGGCAGGTGTAATGCCAAGTTCCACAACCTTGCCAATGCCTTAGAGGCTGCACATGGATAAGTGGAGGTTGCTCATGTTTTGAGTGGAGGTTGTGCATGGTTAAATGGAGTCTGAGTTGTCTTGTGGGCAGAGCTAAACGCATTATCCCACATGCATGGGGGAATGAAGTTTTGTGCATTTTTATAGTAAAAAACACAGAAGATAATTTGAAGTAAAGAGAGAGAGCTCTTGGTGAGTGTAGCGCTTGGGATGCATGGGAGTGCCCTCAAATTTGTCAAAGACAACTAGTTTTGGCATGCACATGTGGGAAATATTTAAAACATACTAGGGGATTTATCCCACATTGATGGGAAAATGGATTTTCAAAGTGTTTATAAGGTAAAACACATTCATTGTATTGTGAAGTAAAGAGAAGAGACTCTTGGAAAACATGCTTGGTTGCAGCTTGTGGGTGACCATGCCTAGAAAATGGGCAATTTGAAGGCAAACAAGTTTTGGCAGGGCCTGTGCAGGTGAGGTGGTGATGACGTGGCAGAGAAGGCAACATTTAGTGATCTGACGAAGTAACTATCTCCAAATCTCTTGAGAATCGGCGGTTAGTTCCAAGTATTAAGAGACCTAGCAAAAATGTTATCTCTTGATCTTGTAATCTTGGTGGTTAAGGAGGAAACATTCAATGACCAGGAGATCCCTCAGTCACTAAATCTCAGGATATGACCGTGATTACCTCAAACATTCAGATATCTGGAGAAGGCGGTTAGTCACTTAATCTCGTGATCTTGGCACTTAAGGAGCTAAAATTAGGAGATCAGGAGATTTCCTAGTCATTGAATATTAGAATATGACTGTGGTTACCTCAAACATTCAGAGATCTGGAGAAGGCAGTTATCTATGAATCTCGTGATCTTGACAGTTAAGGAGCTAACATCTAGAGATCAGGAGATTTCCTAGTCGCTGAATCTCATGATAAACATGGTGGTAGGCCCATGTGTTACAAATGCCTAGGTGAAGTTAGAACTAGTTTCAGAGCTAGTTGGCAGGTGACACATGGAAAAATCTGGTGATGTATGGGCAAAATGTATAGAAAAGAGACTGTGCAAAATAAAGAATAAGGTGAATACGGTTGCAGAAGTATAAACTTAGTAATGTCCAAAAATAGAGAATACTAATTAAAACTGCACGGTTAAATAAAATTTTCACAGGTATAACAAAAGTATATAAAGAGAGAAAACTTTAGAGATATTTTTGTTATTTTCAAATGTCAAAAAAGAGAATTCACGGGAGGATTTTAGAGAAGATTCAAAGGCAGATTAAAGAAGATAATCATATCAAATTTTGGTGGTTGAAAAGGAGAAGATATTTGCAGAGATATGTTGGAAGGAGACAAGTGTCAATAAGGGTTGAAGTTATGTTTTTACCCTTCTATATCCTCTTTCTTCTTCATTGTAAAATGGTCGGTCATTTGTTTGATCAATCAAGGCAGAATTGCAAGTTCCGGTCTGAACTTTGTTTTTGAGTTTTAGCAGTATGAGAAGATACAAAATGTACTGAAGTCATCTTGATGAATAGAAATATTTTTGGGATCCCTTCTTGATTTTTTATTGTCTTTATATGTATTTTTTGATTGTTATGAATTTATTTTGTAAGGCATTTTAAATTCATAGACTTGTAAGGCAAGTTTTGATATATGTTTTGAGGTTACTTCTAAGGGGAGTGTAATCAATGTGAGCATATTTTAGGGGGTTTAAGATTTATATGTGAGTCTGATGATTTAAGATTTAAGTTGTAAAAGGAAAGTTGTAAGGCATCTTGTTTGGGTTTCAGATACTTCTATTAATTTGATATGGTTGAGATGCATTCTTATTGACTCTGTACCCTAGGATTTGGCACTGGTCTGGGTTAGGGTTGCATGTCAATATTTAAACTAAACCAATCTTTACTTTACATTTTTTCATGTATGAATATTAATTATTAGTGTTTGAGACACTGATCCACTGTAAGATTTACTATGAAGCAGTAAGTCACAACAGGTACACCCGCCTGAGTCTGTGGAGCTCAAAGTGAAGGAGGATTTGATCCTCATTAATTGGTCTTTTTCTTGATAGAATCAGGAGTTGAGAGTCATAGAGTCAAGCATTGATGCTATATTAGGATTCTGCATGAAAAAGAGCCAATATATATGTTATGTGGTTTAAGAGCACCATTCCTCTCCTCTCCTTAGCTAGCTTTAAGAAGCCACGTGGTGTATGTGATGTACAATTTTTTATTAAAAATGTGATTTATAGTTAAATTTTGTAATGTTGAAAATGGAAGCCTTAGCCAAGGAACATAAACTAAGATATTATTGATTCACTACTTCCAACATTCATTGATGGAATAATCAAGGTTCAACTTTAGTCCTAAAGGAGAGATGTATAATTTTATAAATTGTTCCCTTTTTGTTGTTTTGATTTGATTAGATATAATCTAATGTCTTGATAAAATGATATAAAATTATGAATATCCATTATAAATTGTTCCCTATTCATCTGAGAATTTCAAGAATCTTTTATCCAACACCCATGTCACGATCCATCATAAATATAAAGTGTGGATTTAGGCCTATTTGGCTCTCCCTTGTGGATGGAATTCAAGCCCATTCATACCTCATATAATAATATATTCTGAAATAAATTATTATTGATTCTAGGTTGATGTACATGTTAGCCTAGGATCACTTTTTTAAATATTTCATTTTGGTGAACTTGTTAGGTTTAGTCAAGGTATGATCAAAGGCAAGGGTCAAATGTTATGTATGTTGAGAAGGTATTTGTGGGAGTATAGACAGTCACAAGGGGACAAATTTTAAAATCAGACTTTGGAGTCCATGATATAGTTTATGAGTGGAGATTGAATTCATGGTTGAGTTCTAATCACAATCACAAAGTCTGATTCCAGATTCTGGTTTTACCCATGATAGTTTTCAATTCCCAATATCCCTACACACTTTCATCATATAACCATACCAAGTTGCTCATATGTATGACTTCTCCTTCATGTTTGATAATCCTAAAAGCACAATGAATATTTTTTTCTAAAAATGTTTTCATGGTGTGTAAAACCAGCCTTCAATCTTTCTTCTTTTGCACCAATACACGCCTTCTTTATTTCGACCATAACTTTGCTTGTGCATGCATATTTTACCATAAAGATATGTACCTCTCAAGAATAGAAAAATCCCTTTGCTTCATAAGTCCTATGGAATTGAAGGGGAGATTATTTTCTGCTTCTATACAAACTTTGTGGCTTTTAACAGTGGGTAGGATGATTGATAAATGAACCAACCATGCTTGAATAGTCATTTTCCTCATCTTTGTCATCCAATTCTAGTGTTCTAATATTTCAAAGCACATGTCAATTGATATCACTATTTTCTTACACTATTTTTATCCTCATAGAATGGTGTTGGTCACATTTTTTAGTATCAGATACCAATGTTTTATTATTGAATAACACTTTCTCTTCCTGGATCTTCTACCTCTTTGGACAACTTGGAACATTTGATATGGATTTTTGTCATTGATCTATAACATTTGTTTAGCCTTATCCCTCTTCATCTTCATTAGACTATGATAATGCTTTCATAGGATTTAGCTAATACCTTTTCTCTCTTCATACCCTTGATGAAAATGGACTCCTTGAATCTGCATTGTATTTTAAATGAAATATATTTTATACAAGTCCCTTTAAAGCGAAATTAATAAAAAGTATTTTGTTCGATTGTCTAATATTAATCAATGTTATATAACAGTTTTAGTTGTTATTAATATATTTACCATTTATGAGTGGCAAAAATGCCCATTTGAAACATTCGATATTCCTCAAAGGATCAATTAGTGTTTTCTTAAAATGAGACACTATTATAATGGAAATCTAACTGATCTTAGTTTCATAGTTTTAGTTTGTTCCTCCTCCCGTTGTAAGTTTATATACTCTCAATTTGGGAAAGGTTTTGTACCACTTTTTGTGACCCATGACAATCTATATTTAAATTGGCTTAGAGTCGACCACCAATTGTAGACATTGTTGTTTCTTCTTTTCTTGAAGTTGATGCTTATAGATCTTTCTCATGAGTGATCTTGCAATTTGTCCAAAAACCAAAGGAGAGTCCTTTTGAAGTAGGGCATATGTGTGAGTCAAAGTATTCATAGGAACAATAACTGTGTCTAATGCTCTTTTACTATTTTTTGTTGTATTGACAATTTTAATGACAATCAACTTATATTAGTTTCGTATTTTGACTTTTTTCCTCCCATTGAAAGTTTATATTTTCTCAAACTAGGAGAGGTTTGCATCACTTTTTGTGTCCTACAGAAATCTATCTTTCAATTTGCCTAGACTTGACCACCATTGTAGAAATTTTCATGTCTTATTTTCTTGAAGGTCATGCTTATCGATCTTTCCCTTATCCGATTTAGAAATCTATCCAACAACTAAAACAAAATCATTCATAGTAGGGGAAAGGTGCGAGCCAAAGTATTCACAAGAATAATAGTTGTATCTCATGCTGTTTTACCATTTTACATTGTAGGGACATGTTCATTTTCTCTTACATCCATACTTTATGCTACGTTTTTGTTACTTGCAATGTTTGTTTCCATTTGTCCTTAATTTCTTGGTCTTTTAGGAGAACAAGCAAGTTGAAAATTCTCATTCTTTTACACTAATTATTCTATACTTTGCCTCTTTGTTTAAGTCTAGAATGAATGAAGCTTCATGTTCATGTGATTAATAGGAACTATCTCCTTTGAAATTTGAACATGAAGCATTATTCTCATACACTACTTTTTCATGTGCTCTTTTCAATCAAATTTCATAATATATGTTCACAATGTTGCAATATTTCAAGGTTTAAAGCTTCCTTGATATGAAAGTTGTGTAATGGATTGCTTCCTCCAATTATAATTTCAACTCTAATGTTCCGCTTAACTTATTTGAGAGATTCTATATTTTTCCTTTCCATTTTCCAAGTCTTGTGAGACATCTTCAATTTTATCAATTTTTAAAATTGTGTTTTGTGCTTTATACCATAACGTTCACCTTGCATTGACATGAGCTGCCACTTTTATGAAGCAATATCTTGTATCCTTCCACTACTTATTGCCTGGTCGCTTAACTTGTCACATGGATGATAAGTGGATGCATGACCCATATTCCAAGTTTAAAATGGTTAACTTTTATTTGAACGAAGTTAGGAGTACAATATTGACTTTTGAAGTGAAGAGCACTCAGGTATATGGGAGGAGGGGGTGGAATTAGTATAACAATAAACTTTTTAGTTCAATAATTGAATAAATGTAATTTCAATACTTTATAAAAACAATGTATATATAAACACCAAGAAACACAATTTTTATATGGAAACCCAAAGTTGGAGAAAACCACAACAGTAAATGTGTGTATATATATATATATATATATATATATATATATATATAAGTTTGTCTTACATAACATTGCTGCAATTTATAATAGAAATAAAAATGTTGTCTTGTACATCTGCCATTTTAAGGTTGCATATTGGGGAGACTGACATTATTTATTTTTTCTTAAACAAAACCCCAGCTTCCAGAAAGTCCATAGGAATATTATATGTCATCTTTGATTAATAGACACATCAGAGTTGTGCTTGAACAATGATGAGAAATATATTCGAGAAACATATCGCTACCTTTCTTTGTACAAATCACTGCAAATAAACTGTGATTGAAAAGCTTAATATATTTGTTGCTTCTGAATATACTATGGTGACCAATATGTAGGAAGTGAATATCTTATATCAGTCACTATTTTATTGCTTTCACTGGATTACTGTCTTTCTACAATGTTTTCCCAGCATTATTTACTTCAATACCAGACTATTATAAAGTATCTCAAAAATCTTCTGAGAAGTATATTACAAACTCTTTGTATTCTTCACCTTAAATATGATCATCAACATTTCAAAGACATCAATGAAAACATATCAACATGAAGATTTTCTACGAATTTCAGTATCTTTCATATCAGTTCATGATATGATGAAGATGGTGGAAAACTTTGTGAAATTTGGCTTAACACCTATCAATTACATTTTCTTGAAAGTTTCTAAAGGTTTTTTAACAAGTCCATTATGTGCATATTCTGAATTTGTTGCAGTGCATAAGCACATATCTCTTTGAGGAATTCAATTAAATTCATGTGCCTTATCTATGCTTCCACAATTTGCGTGTAGGTCTAGTAGGGCAATTGCAAACATAACATCAGAATTTGATAGATGTCCATTCCCTTTTCAACTACCTTAAAGGGTACTGCATAAACTTGTGGATATTAGTTTTACAAATGATTGGAAATGGTGTTGGTTGTACAAATTCTACCATATTTCTATTTTAAGTTTTACATTCATTTAATTTTACTTTTTTTTTACCATATTTATATTTTAAGTTTTATGTTCATTTTAATTAGAACCCTTGCATGCATGTCTACCAAGCTAGTTGCAATGACAAAGTCTTATTTAATTTTTGTATCCTTTATGCCCTATAAACTTCCATTTTGGCACAAATAGGGAGGATGTTAGAAAAGGTTGTAGAATTTGGATTTAGACCTGCCAATTGCATTTGCTTGAAAGTTAATAAATGACTGAAAACTTGACTGTAATAGTGACAAGAACACAAAAAGTCCAGTAAAACTTTAACTTTTATTAATCATAACTCTTCCATTTATCATTCCTCTCCTCATTCTCTGGAACCAAATTCTTAAATAGACTCATATGTGATTCAAATACCACCGTTCAACTACCTTCCAAACTGACTGTAACTAATCCCAAACCAACTGTCCCACAATTTTGTATTAACAAAAGATGTAAGAATGTTGTCAAGTTGACAATTAAGTTGTCATCTCGACAACTAATTATCTAGTAACCCTTATTACAATTAAATATGGTCTTCTTATGACCTTATAAAACATTAGAACTCCTACTCTACCCATCAACCCTATAATTAGCCCTCTTAAGTCTATTTTGGCAATATTACATCTTTTTGCATCTTTATTGCATTTTATTACATTGAATGGCTCAAATGGCCATGTTTACATTATTTAAAGACCTTATAGGTATTTTAGACTCCATTTGTCTTTAAAACTCCATTGTACTCCCTCAGGATCTTGTAATTGATGAATTGTGGATGTTGAAAGTCTCTTGATTTGATTTAGTAACTAACTTTTCAATTTCTATATATAACTAGGACTAAGAAGATTTGTGTACTTCTGACATTGTTTTTCTTAGTTTGTGAAGGTTATAGACTGAATTTTCCATAGCCCAATTTATTTTCCTATGAAGAAGGATCATGTCAGATAATGTAAGTGAAGAACAAGATAGGGATACAATCGTTAGATTGTAGTCTAACTTCAAAAGAAAAGGTGATGGAAAATGTTGTTATCCCTGCAAAATTTGTAAAGGCTTAAACACTAGAAGGCTGCTAATCAAAACAACTAAGAGACATTGTAGGGAGAATGGTCACATTGAAGGGTGACATGATTATCATCCATTGGTAAGTTGTTCATTATATCATTTTAATAATTTATATAAATAAGAAATCACTTGATGATGAGATCATGATCATGGATTATTTATGTTCATCATTTTTATATAGGTCGAGCTCCCCAGGGCACATGATATGGACCACCACAACCCGAATAATATGGTTTTTGAAGTGGAGGAACACGGAGGTGCGAATATCAAAGCTGAACATAATGGTCCCATGCAAGATGATGATCATGTACCAGAAAATACATTTGAAGATGATGGTAAAAATATAATGATCCATGACACATTTGGTATTGGCACAACTGATGATGATGATGATGAAGATGACCTTGATGTCATCCATGACATACCTCTAGTTGAGAACGCAGACATGACCCTTTACGAAGGCTCCCAAACAACTCTCCTCTCTAATATATAGTTGTTGGTGAACTTGAAGGTTATGAATGGTTTAAATCCAACATAACAATGCCACGTATTTTAAGGTATGTCATACATGTCATTATAGTTAATAAAGGGTGAATTATGTACCCTTAATATTATTTATATTAACAACTTATAATTTTTGCTGTGGATTGATAAGTGAGTTTCTGTTACCACCATCAAATATTCTACCTTGCTCATACCAAGAATTATGTGCCACTATTATTGGAATGGAGTACCAAGTAATAAATGCTTGTCCCAATGATCTTGTTATATATCATAAATAACACAAATTTGTAAAAGAATGCCCTTAATTTCATATTAGTAGACATCGAATAGATCAAATAAAAAAAGGTGTCTCACAAGGTTCTTCGTTACATTCCCATTATTCTATATATGCTACGATTATTCAAGTGCAGTAGCTTGGCATAATTTATGGATTACCATGCACGCAATAGAAGTCAAGATGACATTATCCAAATTCGTGTGGATGGTTTGACATTTATGGACATAGAGGAAAAGTGGCCACACTTTAAAGAAGAACCTCGTAATCTCAGGCTTTCATTGATAGCGAATGACGTCAATCCATTTGGAGAGCTGAGATATGTTTATTTGGTGTGGCTTGTTTTTGTTATCAACAATAACATTCCTCCATGGATGTCAATGAAGAGGGAGCACATTATGTTGACAATGATTGTTCCATGTATTTTATCATTTCATAGTTATCTACATATAATTATAAATCTTGAAGTAAAAGGGTCACAATAATTATGTAATGTTGTTGTTAATTCAACTAGGTAAGTACCAATTCAAAGGTATGAATGTATATATTGAGCCTCTTATTGACGAGTTGTTGGAGTTATGTAATGGTGTCACTATGTATGACATATCTAGACCAATAGGACAAAGACAATTTCAATTTCATGCAATGCTTGTATGGACAATACATGATGCCCCAGGGCTAACACATTTTTGTGGCATGTTATAGTGAATTCAAGTTGCGCATAATAATTCTAATTATAAAAATTAACATGGTTAATCCAATTATATCATTATCTTGTAGGTCTTCAGAAAAAGGGAAAATTTGCATGTCCAGTTTGTGGTCCAAAGATGAAATATTGTTATTCAAAAAGTTTAAGAAAGTAGGTGTTTGATGAGTATAGGCACTTCCTCCACAGAAATCATAAGTATCAAAGTACTAAAATACATCTTTTCAATGGGAAAGAAGAGACTGCATCAAATCCATGAAGAATGTCACCTCACCTATGGAAGTTGGAATATAATAGAATTAATCATCAAGGTAATGTCATTCCACCTAATTGTTTATGTTTGGAATTTATATTTTTATATTGTGTTTTGTTTATTGATTATGCAATTGATTATTGTGAAGGTTGTCAAGGCATTATTGACCACCTTCCAAAGGGACTAAAAATTTATCCCAGACAATTAGTAGGCTGACCTACTACGAGCAACTACAAATTGTGCATTTATTTGATACTATGCATATTAGAAAGAATATAACAGAGACAATGAAAATATTGGATGGAAGGTGTGACAAAAAAAAATTATCAAAATTTGTAGTGACATTCTTGAATCCAATCATGCAATGAAAAATTTCATTCAATCAAACATAAATGGAGACAAGATTAATATAAGTGCCCTTCTTTAGTTATTAACGGGCCAAAAAAGCAATGCAATAAAATAAGTCATACAATTTTTTTGATTTCGAACAGGATTTGCTGCAAACATAAATAATCTCATATCATAGAAAATTGAATTTGGGTCAGGGATGAAAATGCATGATTGTCATAGTTTCATTAAGGTAATTCATGTTCTTCTGTATTTACAATATATTTGTAAACTGCATGTACTTTTCATTGTATTATGTTAGAAAATAATGAAATGATCAGTTTATAATTATTGCAGTACATGCTACCTCTCTCTCTCCCAGAGCACTTCAATAATAACGTCAAAAAAGTGATATATGATATTAGAAAATACATGAGGTAAGCAATGATATTTGTTCAATTGTTGTACATATTTATTATATTCACTATTTGTTTTTCTTGTTATGTAATATATTGTATATTATTTTGTAAAGTTTCGTATTTATATATTTTATCTTGAATCTCTTGTAGTTCATTGTCATCTAAAGAAATCCATAAAGAAGATATCGAATATTGGAAGAGAAAATTACTCATCTAATGTGTGAAATGCAAAAGTGTCTACCTTCAACTTTTTTCAATGCACAAGAACACTACCTCATATACCAATTTGAGGAGATTGATTGTGTGGACCTGTACACACTAGGTCAATCTGGATGATTGAGAGACACTTGAAATCTTTGCAGGCTTTGGTTAGACAAAGAGCACATCCTAAGGGTTCTATGTTGGAGGGATATATGGTATACTGGACTATAGTATACATTACTGAATATCTTCGTAAGTTTGCAAAAAATATCCATGTAGATCGCATTTGGGATCCCGACCTTATTTACAAATTCAAAGGGGAGAACTTGATGGGGAAAGGTAGATTGACAAAAGTGAGAGATAATTAATTAGAAGATGTTATTATAGTTAATTAATTCTTAATCTTCAAAATAAATTGGTTGTAAGTTATCTATTTTTTTTTTTACAGTTGCTCGAGAGTGGGATGCACTACATTTGTATATTGCAAACAATCTTGATTGGATGACGGTATGGATTGAATGATGTCAACATTTTGGTCGTACATTAACATGGGAGGTGTTTCTTCGTTGGTTAAAGAAGCTCATCGTAATGGAGATTCCAATGTTACACAAAAGGAAATATATTTAGCATATAGTTTAAGAGATAAATAGGTACGCATAAATTTATGAATCACGCATATGTTTATCAACTCACAATGTAATAATTTTTACATGTTTGACATATTATTACAGGTCAAACACCACAAGGATATGTTATGCAATGGTCATAAATTTCACATCAAAAAGTTGGATGAAAAGAACAAAACTTGTCATTCTGGGATAACTGCAGTCTTTCAAGTGAGTAATAGTTCATCTAGAAATGACTTACATCCCCTAGAGTCTCAAAATAGATAATATGACATTTTGGATGATATACTTGAGTGTGACTCTTATTCCTTGAAATTAGTTGTCTTCTTTGTCAAATGGTATAGCCTACGAATTTATCAAAATGATCCTCATAGAACAGTTATTGAACATGATAATATACTTATAATGGTTAATACAAGGTCATTTGAGCTAGTTGGGGATGAGACCTATGTTCTTCCAAGCCAATGTGAGAAGGTATTTTACTCAGAGATTCCACATAAACTAGTTTGGTCATTTGTTGTTAGACATGATACAAGAGGAAGGCCAATAAAGCATATGTGATGGAAAAAGAATATATTGAAGAAGTAGAAGATGATGTAGATGATGATCATGATCGACAGTTAGTCGATGATGTTCCTAACAAAAATTTTCATGAAGAAGAAGATGATGACAATGATGCTGCTATTGATGATGACGATGATGACGACAAAGACAACGATGATGACGACAATGATGATGACGATGATGATGGCGATGACGATGGTGACGATGACGAGGATGATGGTGGTGTTGGTGAGGATGATGACGATGATGATGATCATGATGATGAGTTGGATGAAGAAGAATATCAATGCCATGAATGAAATGTAGGGTTATGCGATCAATCCTTAACCTATTTAATATTGGTTTCTTGATATAAATATATTTGACTTATATATGGTTACATAGTTTATTCATTATGTATAGAATTCCAATTCCATTACATAATTAATTCATGATGTACCTTTTAATGTTTTTAATTCATATGTGATTCTTATGATGGATGTGATACATATGTATTTATTGTTGGTGTTGATTTCATGTATAGATTTTGTGTGATGTTGTCACCCTTGGTGGAAATAGGTAATTGACTACAGACATAGTCAACACAACTTTTGTTGAGGGTCCTTTACAAACAACATAAAGTAAAGGTAAGGAATACAAAAAATATACAATGATTATGATGACTGCATATTGTACTTCATGTTGTGTACTATTTAATTTTGAGTATACGTATCATGAATTTTTTAGCTAACATAAGATAATTGAATTACGTATGCAGGAACCTGAACCCCTTTCATGAGCATCCTGCACATTCTCATGGATTGACATGTATAAGTCAATACACCCTATAGAGATAGTTTATTTAATACAATTCTCAGTAGTAAGATTAATGACTTGTAAGATATCTCTCCCATTTTCAAAACATCTCTCTCATTACCAGCTATCTCTCTCATTTGATGGAGTGCATGTATCGGCAAATAGGTATTTGTCAGATGTGTCTTCCTTGAGTGAGGGAAATATAGGAATAGAAGATGAAAGTGAGACATGTAGTAGGTCAAATAGGGGTCAAAAGACTAGAAGGAAATTGAATAAACACATGAAATTTTTCCTTGCTCAAGGGGTGTGATGTTCTTATGATGATGAGATCAAAGGTGACATCGAGGTGCCCTTGAGCTACCAATATCTACAGAAACAATGGGTACCCAATGAACTTCCTCCAATAAACACTAATTTTTGTGTTAACAAGAGGATATATCACATAACACCATCAAAATTACATGGTTTGGGTCTATTTTCCATGGATGACATAAAGGTCTCCTACAACAAAGTTGTTGAATTGATGGAGTTTGTTGGACCTTGTTATGATTACAAAAGTTGGATGCATATTGTTAAATATAAAAAATATGCGTAGGTATGTACTCTCGATAAGTTATATACAACAGAAAGACAATAATCAAAGTAAAAGAGTGGCTATATACATTGATGAAAGCCAAAATCAACAAGGAATATTGTTGGTTTTATAAATAATATGCAACTTGGATCAACTATTAAGAAATACAATTACATATTTGAGGCGCATGAGGGAAATAGTGTATTCATATGTGTGATAAAATCAATACGTACAGGGGAAGAGTTTCTTATTGATTACAATTTGAATCACATAGATATAGACAAAGCTACATCATGGGGGTGCAGGTACGTACTGTGCACCATTTAAACCAACCTCCAATCAATGACTCCAACACACTATTTTATTATTAAGTTTGTTTGCTAACAATTTTGTATTTGATCTTTGCCAAAGGGCCACATGGAGCAGCCACATAGTGTTAGAATAACTGAGAGGGGGGGTGAATCAGTGGCCTTAAAAATAATTCCAAAAATCCAACCAAAAATTATCTCTTAAATATAATACCCTCTAGTTATCTTTCAGTCCATCAAGATGTATGCCATAAATAACTTTAGAAAATATAACCTACTCGATAAGATATATTGTTTATCTTTTCTAGACTTTACCGAATAGCAGTAAATAAACTTAGTGTTAACCGACCAATCTAGTTTCAATAATGTGTAAAGAAAAATATCAATGCAATGAAATATATACACATTTGACACAGATTTTTAACGTGGAAACCCAATATGGGAAAAACCACCTGGGACCGATAACCCAAAATATTTTCACTCTTCTGAAGTGAACTTGGTGGAGAGCCAACCTGCTTCGATCAATGTACACTTCATTTCCTTTACTTTCTTTCTTACTTCTTCTCGGTGAATGCTCTGTCCTCTGTTGCTCAGTGTCTACATAATTTCTTAGCTCTGTTATTTAGCCTCTATGATCAGATCTGCATGAAGAATTCTATCTTCACACAATATACTTCAACATTCCTTTCTTCATAATGAATTACTTATCTCTTTATATAGACATGATTAGCCGCTCAACCTCATTTTTTTGTCGATCACTTCTTGATCCGCAAAACTCACCATGTTTTACTTTATCTCGTGAAGCTCTAATTTAGTTTTATTATGCAAATCTCTCCTTGATAACTGTGAATAAAACACGCTTTAAATATATTTCCATGCTTTAGTTTAACTGATCATTGAAAATCAATCAATCAATCAGTCAATCCTAAATATAGCTCTACCAGCTAAGTAGTTTTGTCATTCTTTAACTTCAGTTCTGATCGGTCATCAAATCTAGTTGTGCTTGATAACAACTTCAGTTATGCTCGGTAACAACTTCAATTATGCTCAGTCATCAACTTCAGTTTATTGCGGTGCTTGGTCTACACTTGCTCATTAATGCTTGCTCATTAACACTTGCTCGATTACTACTATGCTTAGTTTACACTGTAAACTTCTTGGTGTTCACTGTCACTGGGTGTATACAGACCTTTTAATTTTTACCGACCACATAAAATTTGTCTCTTCAGATCTTTCAAGGTTATGACCAATATGTATATGATCAATCATACCATATCAAGTTGACATCAATGACAATACAATACATTAACTATTTTAATGTCTTGCTTTCACTTTTGCATCTTGGTGATCATCAACTTATCATCTTTAAACATTCAATCAGTTATAGTTCATCACATAGAAGGGACAATGATGATACTCCTGACTCTTCTACCCAGAAGGTAAACCTCATTGTAATTGTACAAATTAGATAGAAGAAAAATGTTATTTTATTATATTCTTTTCTTGACTATTTTTGAGTAATTTTGATAGTGCTAATAATATTGGTGTCACAGACGGATGCTTAGAGAAAGGGAAAGGATCCTGCAGTCCCTCATGAGGACACCTTTCATGAGGACCCATTGTTAGTTGATTTTGCATAATCCGATGACCCATTTAGTGCGATTTAAAGTGTCTACAAAAAATTAAAAATTAAATTTTCCAGTTGTCATCCATATAACCTCAAACTCCTGAGTCACAAGAGAGGGTGAATGAATTGATCCACCGAGCATAAAAAATGAGAGTAAGTATTAATGAAATTTTTAATTATAGCAAAAGTTCAATAATGGTTTTATTTTATACTCTTTTATGTCATTAAATAAAATACGAACGTGTTGTTTTACAACTTTTTTTGCGTAATTTTTATCCTTGTGACCATGATGAGGATACTGCAGGTGGTCCAAGTAGATCACATATTCTATCCCCCACTTGTGTTTTCCACTGAATATATAGGAATGATCATAATCAATTACAATATGCTCTAACAATCTTGTCCATGCTAGGCCATGATTGTTTTATGCTCTAACAATCTTATTCTTCAACGTAAGTCAATGATCCTGGGGAAACACCGCCTTGGATGAGGACAACCGCAGATGTATTGTCAACATTGGTGGTGTAGTATCGAGTGTCTTCATGCTACGTATTGTCAACTACAATGTCGACAATACGTAGCATGCAGACACTCGGTACTGCACCACCTATTGGTATGTAGGTTCCTCTTTTTCTCTCTCTTTTGTTATGTGTTTATTTCCCTTGAAGTATTATTTCTTGGGGGTATTTCATAATGGATTCATTTTATGTAGTAGGAGATGCAACACATGATGATGCAACTCCATTTCCTGGATGTACCCATATTGCTAGTATGGGAACAGTGAAGGACTGCATATTTCTCATGAGCGACGAAGAAATGGTTCTCTTAAAAGTAACAAAGATTCTGGGTACTTTAAAGTTATTATTATATATAGTGTAATAGTAATTTACTTATTGATCACTCTTTTTTGACTAATGATCCCATGATTTTTTTGTAGGGAATGATGTTTTTATATAAAACTTAGTGACGTGTGTTTGCGGATATTTGGGCCCACCCTACATAAATGGTGGAACATCACATCCAAACTAAAACCCCAATCCACTATTTTGATTTTATATAATTGCTATAATAGTTTTCCTTTGATCCATTTATTAAAGTATATTAAAGGTAGCTTCACTTCATTTATGAATCTAATTGGTTTTTTTCGCTTAAAAGGAGGAATAACCAAGATAAAAAGTTAAAGAATGATCTCATAGAGAATATGACCAAGTTGTTTGGAGCTCGGGCATTCGAGCAAAACATGATCCTTGAGAAAGCTGGGTTATGTATGAAGTATGTGAGAGACTAGTATAGGACAACATTAGAGAATAACTTCAAGTACGAGCATCCCCTTGCATTCCTGAGGATGACTAGTATAATCTGATTTTGGATGCAAAGGAGAGAATTGAAAGGCAAAAAGGAAATACACCAACACATGCCAAAAGAAGGTATGTGATACTGTTAAGAATGTAATTATCTACTAATTACTCTTTATATTTATATGATCTAACACATTTAAAAATTTCTATAGACTGAGTGACACATCAAAGGCAACCAAGGCAAGACTAGAAAAACATGGGCAACACAAGCTCGACTCTGGTGGTTATTCAAAACTTGTTGCATGAGTTGTAAGTATTAGTAAATGAGAAATCATATCAAAATATTTGTAAATTGCAAACAATTTTATTTTTTTTGGTCTATAACAGGTGTTTTTGTATATATTGATATGAAATTGCAAACAATTTTGTTTTGATGAAACAATGCAAGAAAAAATCATGATACCAAGTAAAAATGTAGGGCTCTGAGTTTAATAGACCGCTCATAGAAGATGACAGGAGAATTGGTTTCCAGCAAGGCTATAGAGCCATGGATGAATGACTACGAGAATTGAGTGCACAAGGTTCTACTGATGGATTCGTTGCACAGGTAAATAAGCTAAATGAAAATTATTTCAAATTAAATACTTTACCAATTAGTCTATTTGATGTTAAGTTCCAACATAAAGTGACTATATTTGTTTTAAATAAGCAAGCAATGATAACACTGCACATGAAATTGGAATGTAGTCTTCCAATCGTGGTATAGAACATGTGCATGATGAATGTTTGGATGTGCATCCCAGTTGTGGAGGTATACATTTTCTACTTAAAATTTTATATGTAATTATTAATACAAGTAAACATCTTTAATTGAAATTGGTGTAGTAATACAAATTTAATTGCAATTAGTGTTTGGACTAATGTAACATTTCGTATTGCAACTCCAACAAAGCTAGAGGTTGGTGTTTATGAGAACGTTGAGGTTGAGGCCAGACAAAATGATCTGGAAGATGATGTGGCCATATCAGGTAAAGAGTGCCACAATTATGTTCTTTTAATTAATGAAATACTAGTAACAATAATAATAAAATGTTTTGAATTTAACCCATTTATTTGTTATTGCAGAGGACCCCCGCTTTGCATCAAGATACAAGTAGGCATACATTGAGATCATGAGAAGAGGGTAGAACAACTAATGATGGGGGAAATCATGATGGTAACGATCCTCCTCTTAGAATTTTCTTAGATAATCAAAGAAAGAAAGAAAAATGATTGCAATCTATGAATTTTATATTTCAATGAATCTATTTATGTGCTAATGAATGTTCATGAATTATATAAATACTAATACATCATTATTGCAGTTTATCAATGATAACTTAAAAATTATACATCTATGTCTTTTGGTCTTCTTTCAACTTCTTATAAATGTATTATTTGTTATGGATTTGCATGTTTCTTGCTAGAAAGGTTGAGGATAGCGGCTGGAAACAAGCTTATATCTCTACAAGGGAGGAACAACAAAATCCAAGCAAGGGTTTCTACAATTGTTCCTAGGAAACAAAAGGTGCATTAGCAAAAACCCTTATTCTTTTCATGAGAAATAAAATGTTTGCCATTTAAAAGATCATGTTTGAAAATTCCCTCTTTCATCGTAAAGCCCTATCTTTACTATTGTTATCATTATGACAGTCGTATATTTATCATTTGATGTCTTCACATCTTGCAAGTTGATAATTTCTTCATGATGGTTAGATCATTTCCATTTTCTTGATCTATTAGGTACACTATGTTACAATTGTTTGGGCTATCTTAAATGGTATTTATGCATTATTGGCTTCCTAAATTACCCTTTTCATTGGAATGTATATGATTGTGGTTGTCTTTGTCTAGCATAGTCATGGTTATGCTGATGTTGCCTGATTTATCTTCACAAGGTAATCACAAAATTCATGATGCAATCCTTACATGATGTCTTGAATATAACATAACAACTGCATTAATACTAGACACTCTTCCCTGTTAATGGTATATTTTAGAACATAATAAGAAAGTATTTGTTAAGAGTTTGTTATTATACTATTGTTCCCAAATAATTTAATCCTACAATGTTGTTCTTAAATTAATGTGTATCCATATTGTTTTTTTTAGACTTGGAATAAGGATTGTCCTTATATTATTTCTCTAAAATTTAAATGTTCATTCTTATAAGTTGTCTAAGAGTTGGGTTATTCGTTCTTATGTAAATCTAGGTAGTTCATTCTTATAACATTGTTCAAAACCCTGCATAGTTTTATTTGGACACTACTTTCCCCAAAAAATTTAGGGTCTTTCAATAAAGAAGTAGAGCAGTGACCAAGAGGAAAATTGGAACAACAACAGTAAGAGGAGAGGAAAATATGGTTGATACACATATGAAAACTCTAAACACGTATTTTAATTTTAACTAAATGAAAAACACTTCAAGTGTTGTGTTAGATGATATAGGATCTGGTGGACGCTCTTGAGTGGGTGTCAACCACTGAAGAGTTGTTCGAGATCGATTAAATACCTTGAAAGGGTGCATTCCCATTACAACATCATACACATAGTTCAAACAAAACTATATATTATTAGAGTGCATGAGTTCCAAGGGCCTTGATCCCATGGATACAGATATGTAGGTAGCCTGGAAGGTGCAAGATGCCTCCAGTGCACATGTGCCTTGGACATAGATTATGTGATAGTTCAATTATCATCATATCATAACTTCTAAAATTAACATAAATTGTAAAAGAGATAATTTATCATGATGATTGGGTCATTTTGAATTTCTTGCTGTAACGCTCCCTTAAGTTAAAAGAGATCATTTCTAATGAAAGATTTCAAACCTGCCAAAATGTCAAAAGGATTGGTTAATATGCATGGGGACCATGAAATTCAAATTTAAAATGATGAAGTAGAGTTCTTTGATGATGTGGTTTTATTAGGTGAGGTGGCTTGCTAAGGAATTTCTTGTCTTTTTTGACTTAACCCAATTTATCTTCCTTTATTACAAATCATTGTCCTAATATTTCTTATCTAGGACTTTCCACCCTTGTCTAACCAATCACCAACTAGTAACAACGCTTCCTCACTCTATTCCTACACACTTCAAGTCACCCTTGGGATCCTTCCAAACTTCCTTTTATCGTCACACAATCCCTCAAAACAAAATATAATAAGTTACCTTATATTGTCCTATCATGACAGTCATACCTTACCTCTGCAATCCATACATGACCAAACCTTCTTCTGGGCATTCCATCTCTTCCATGACCTCTATCATCTTGTATAGCCTTCTTTATATCTTGGAAATGTCCAACACAACCTCCTCTCACAACCTCTTGGTGGAAAAACCCCTTTAAGATAAAACTCTCACTGTTTTGCTCCTACTGTGATAGTTCACAGTCACCATCTACAGTGCTCAAGCACGTGCCCCATCTTGCATGGTTCCCTACAACCCTTGGAGTAGGTAGTATACATTTTCCTCCATCTCCCTGCCAAACATGAGGACTTATCTTATTTGGAATAGAGAAAGAACTACATTTTATTACTCTCCAGATACCTTGATCAAGGGTTTTGACAGTTAGAATAAAATGTCGATATCTTACTCAAAACAAGAAGGAATTGAATGAAACAAAAACTAGATTTGATTGAATTCAACCCCTCATCCAAACCAAAGAAAGTTGATTCAAAATATCAATCCCTACTATGAATAAATGGTTGTAATCAGACTGTTATGACTGAGAAAAACATGGAAAAAAATACAAAAAACTTAACTTCATTAATAGAAAAAATGCTCAAATGCTCCCATTTGGGCACAAGAAGGGAGGATTCTCACAAAGGTTATGGAATTTGGATTTACACCTACCACTTGTATTTTATTGAAGGTTTCTAATTTATTTTCAACAAACACATTTCAGTTTATATCTAATTATTATTGCAGTCCATAAGACCACATTTATTTGAGGCACTCTTTCAAATAGTTCACATGCTTTGTCTATGCTTCCACACTTTGCATACATGTCTACTAGGGCACTTGCAACTGAAACATATAAAAAAATCCCTCTATCCATTATTCTTTGAATGATCTCCATGGATACATGCACATAAAACACAAAAAAATCTTAGAATATTAGGATGTGTTCCATATCACTTCATTAATTCAAAATATTTTAGGGCATCTTTTCAAAGTCTATTATGTTCATATCCTTAAATTATGGTTTTCCATGAGATTACATCTCTTTTAGGAACTCTTCCAAACACTTCACGTCCCTTGTGTATGCTTCCGCATTTTTCATACATGTCTACAAGAGCATTTCCAAGTATAATGTCTAAAAAGAGCATTTGCAAGAGCCACCTGGTTTAAATTGCAACTCAATTCCCCCAAGATCACATAGAATAAATATCCTACAAACTATTTAACAACTAATACATTTCATGTGAGTGCAAGAGAGGAGACCCTGCTAAAAGTAAGAAACTCATGAAAAGCACTAAAGAGACAAGTGGTAACCAGAAGAAAGCCTTGGGATGAATGAAAGCAGGGAATACCATGTCTTAGCACCATGCACTATGAAGGGAAAAACACCCAAAGGTCATAGTGCCTAAGCCTAGAATGTTAAGATTGATGCGCGCATAGCAAGGAAGTCTGAAGGAGTGAATGTTTCTCAAGAGACTTGAAGCCTTAAAAGAAATAGCTGAGTACCAACTCAACCTGAGCTTGTAGATTTAACTACAAGCACATAATATGAATTTCAAAAAATAAACTAATTATCATCATTAAGATGGTTAGTTTTTCTCATGCCAAAAAGGATTTCTCCTTGATGTTTTATATAATGGATATCTTTTCATTGAAGCATTAACAATACTATGTATCATATTTGTTAATAAGCGCATAGATATACTGAGAAGGGTGGATGCGAATCAATATATTCCAAATTCAAACTTATTCAATGCAAATTTATATTAATAAATTCTCTAAGTGCCACAACCAATCTCAAATCCAAATCACAATGATCTTCATTTACTAGTTTTTTCCTTAATTATGAACCAACTAATAAAAGAGCATACGTCCACACTCATGAACATTAGATTTATGTTGAAACAAAAAAAGGAATAACCGTGGTGAGAATAACTAGTTGGATCTATTGCAAAAATCAATCCTTAAAGATATAATGAAAAACCTGACACAAAGACTAATCCCCACTTATATTTGTAGACAACAACCTATAGGAGACTATAATCCCATAGTCCAAGATCAAAGTACCAACTCAACATGTGAGATGACAACCTAATCAAAATACAAGAGATAGGAAATGTGGACAATCAAGGTTTAATACATATCTTCTTCCTAGTATAATCAATGACAACACATAACATATGATATTCAAACAAACCACAATGAATTATTGAGATGCTACTCACACAACATCACCCACATACTCACACATCAACCACACCTTTCAAATGCACACATCAACAAACACACCAAGAATGTACCTAGATCAATTGTATATGTATTAAAATTATAATTACATTAATATTTTGGCCCATATTTGATTAGCAAAGTTCGTAGGCTCAACCTACTAGAGGAACCAACCCCTCGTTCTTTTAGAGGCACAAACCCTTCAATTGTTTGGAAGTAATAACCCCTTACTCAACTTTCCACCTTTTAAATTTTGCTCCTACAATGGATACTGGATAAACTTTTTTTGTAAAAACTCTCTTCTTCAATTCTCTATTATTGAGACAATGAATCTGTCACAAAACTAGTTACGATCTCCACATACAACTTTTAAAATTTTGTCATACTATTTCTTACCACCTTTCTTCAATATATTTCATGGTCCTTTTCTTTATCTTGACATAAGATCCTCCTCGCAAGTATCATAAAGTCTTCACAATTTTGATGCAATTATCCTCATATCTTTTTCTTCTTAATATTCATTATATTGAGCCCTTGGACACTACCAACAACTACTGAAATGCATGAACGTCTCTTTTTTCATCTCTCCTGCTCGATTCTGATTGTCTTATCCTTTAATAGTTTTCTTCCCCAAATGATTCAAAAATCTAATCAAGTGATGGGATGTTCAATATTACATGTAAGTGACTTTAAAAATTCAATTTACTCTTCTCTTCATTGTTTCTTAAGTGTAATAATTATGAAACTTTTCATTCCAAAAATCATGAGCAGTTTGACAATATTTTTTTCCTGTTGTTTTTGCTGGTTTGTCTATTTTTTTTTTCATCAATACCCTACCTATTGGCCATTTCAGCATGAGCCTATCCCAGATGATTTTCTTGGACTTAAAATTTCATTCCCTTCCAAAATTTTAGCTTCACCATAGAGAATATTTTGGAGAATCTCAATGAGACAAATACTATTGGAAAAGGTTTTTCTGGAGTTGTTTACAAAGTTGAATGCCAAGTGGAGAAGTGATTGTAGTGAAGAAACTATGGCCTTCTAAAGGGGATGATGAGAGAGATCACCAAAGTATCCCATTCACTTAAGGGCTTCCTCAAGACCTATTAATGGTCATAGCCTCTTCCAACTATCCTCTCCAACCATTGGACTCCACCTACCAACATCCATCAATCTATGATCACAATTAATCCACTAATTTCCTTCAAGGACTCACTGCTTACCATTCATCATTCATGATTTCATTTCAAGGTTTGATCACTCTTCCATTATCTAAGAACTTAATCCTTTATCCCAAATACCTTTGAAAACATCATACATCCATTCTCAATACAAATTAGGTGTAAGGAAACTCAGGTGCAGAAACAACTTCCTACACTAATCTCTAAAGGAAAGTATTGTGCAAATTATTTTAAATCCTTACAATTTCAGATTTGTTAACTACTTTAACAATGATATTGCAGCCATATACCATGCATACAGAAAAATAGAGAATGACACAATGATTTACCCTGGGGAAAACCTTTCGGTAAAAAACCCCAGCACTCCAAAACCTACACAATGTATTATCTTCAACACAACAGTTACAACACACTTGCAATGCAAGTTCTTTCAGGAGACAATCGACACACACAAACTAATCTAGTAGCACCCTATCATACCAACAATACACACTTTTTCTATATCTATCTGCAACCCTAAAAAATGCTTATATCATGCGCTTTCCTTTTTAGGGTGACTTCCAAAGATAACCGCATTAGGGTTTTACCATTCTCTGAGAAAATAGGAACCCTAAATTTTTTTTTGGGGCAGTGCCCCAAACCCAACAATTGTGGAAGAGTGTACAATACTCAACTTTATCAGTTGCCACATGTCATTGCATGTCTTCACCCATCATAGAACCTTCTAGAAATAGCTCTTATGTGTCATAGGAATCCATCATAACCGTTTCAACCATGATCTCCTTACACATAATTCAAGATGCCGACACATCAAGTGGAGTGACACATCAACATGCCAACTAGACATGTACACTCACACTTAATTACATTATTTTTAAGAAATACATTTTACAAAAAAAATAATAATAATATGAATTATCCAAGGTTGAGACACCTTATTCCTAACATTAGGTTCACTTCATTGACCAATGAGATTCATTTTTAATTCACACTTCCTTATTACTGTCTACTAGCCTAGTGCATGCTTCTTTGTTTAAACACTCATAATCATGACAAAAATCCTTAATCAACAACCTAACCACTCCTAGGTACCTCTAGACCCTCTTGGGATCTATCCACACACACACTCTTAATTATTGTATAAATAACAATCTCTGAGATCAAAACAAAACCAAATACCCTTTTATTATCTTAAAATGATGGTCATACCTTACATCTACAAATATATATGCCTAGACTTGTTCTTGTGCTCTCCATCTTTCTCAAGACCTTCTTTATGATTTAGACCCTTCCTTCTGCACTCCGATTAGTCTCCATGACAATATCCATTAACCAAACTCTATGAACTAATCCATTTTCTTTCATTGTTGTTGTCAAATCCTTACTATGACTGATCATATTTAACTTCTCTTTAATTCACGTGCAAAGTCTTGCATGGATTCCTCCAAAATAAGGGACATGTCATGTAAACATTCTCCCTCATCCCTACCAAATGTGGAGTTTTTTTTAATGTAAAAAATTTAAGTAACTACATTTTAATCAACATTGTATACCCTAATGAGGGGTTGGAATAGTAAAAAAGAGAACTATGATCTCTTCTTTAAATCTTAATGAAATATTATACCACCAATATGAAAATTAATGAGTGTATAGTCAGAAAATGGAAGCACTTCCATGGTAGACTGGTTTAGCCTTCTGAGTAAGTGGTTTGGGGTCATGTCAAGCACCTTGAATGGGTTCCTGACTTTGATCTGGCTTTATCCCCCTGTTCTGCCCCATTTCCACTTTTTCCAACCTATTTCTGGCACCCTAGACTGAAAAACTGGGACTTTGACCTCATGGTCAAGGTCAACCTTGACCTTGACCTAGGTCAAAATAAACCTTTTTTAAGGCCTGGGGTTCAAATTTCAGAATCTCAGGGTTTCTAGATGTCGGCCTTTGGAAAAATTTAATTCCCGCTTCTGGGTCGACTGTTTCAGACTTCAGGGCAACAAATCATAAATTATATTTAACATAGGTCCTCTTCTAGGGGCATGGGTCCAATTAGAATTTAATTCTCCTATGTTATCCTCTCTAGAAGAGTGTTCCCTAATTTTATATAAAAGGAAGCTTTCTCCTCTCATTTTCTCTAAGACTTGCTAACCATGAACTATGATCATCAAGCATAATCGCAAGAAATTTCAAAGACTAGAAGAGTGAGATCCAAAGGTGACGAAGCAAGATTTGAAGCAAGCCAAGTAGTCACTGAAACATTCATCCATTCTCAAGCACTCATTTTCATCAAGGAGATCCATTGGTGGCCATTAAAGGATTCAAGCTCCATGGAGCCCTCTTGTTGAAGATTTCTCCATCCACATTCCTCCAAGCCTCTTCCAATTCAAGAACCCATTCAAGATTGGTGTTGAAGATCTACAAGAAATTGATTGAAGACATCCATCATTCTACATTCTACATTCTACATCCATTTGGTGCATCCATACTTGTGTATTCAAGGATTCGAATCCTCCACAAGGACTTTTACATGAGCATGGTGAATTGTTTCATTTACTTTGTTTATTTTTGCAATTTCAATTATATATTTGAGGTTAATTCCAAAACCAGGGTTTGACCAAGGCAAACCCCTCCACCCAAAAAACAAACCCTTTTTCTTGCAGGCACAGGTTCGGAACAACAGATCGAGACAGATATTTGGATACCATTTTTAGCAAACTTTTGGGATCCGAAAACAAAATTTCATTCTGAGACTTTTTAGGTTGATTCTGCCCTAGGGTGTAGTCATAAATTCTGACCAATGTTGACATTGACTTAAGGGTACAAATTGGAACTGTCTCAGAATAGAAAAATATTTCTGGGTTTTGTCCATCTCTGTGTTTCTATTCTAGATCTAGTCTTAGATTTTCTAGAAAATCAACACAGGCTTCAGAAAAAAAACATTCTTTAGATCTGCAATATTTCTAGGTTAGTGCATTTCTCCTATTCAATTCAATTAAGGTTATCAATCTATCTTAATCTAAAACACATTCAAATTAACAAATCAAACTAGGTACTTAAGATCTTCCTTCCTTATTCTTGTTTCCAAATGATTGATTCATTTATGCATTGATCCTTCCTTTTGGGTTAATCAACTTGGATATTTCATTTGCATATCTAAGGATAGAAGGAGAGCATCTTATGTAACCCCATAAAATATTTAAATTTAAGGTATTTTATGTTAAATAAACCACTATAATAAAAATAATATTTTTGTTCCTTACATTTTGGTGAACCCGCGATAGACAACTCTTTCTTTTTGGTGTTAGATTTACATCTTTTATGTTAGATCTTGCATGCATATCAGATTAGATTTCTTTTATGTTCTTGCATTTCCTTTCAAAAAATTAAAATCAAACTCTTTTTTAGTTCATTTGCATTGCATTGGTGTATGAGCTTTACCACTTCTAGTCCTACTTATAGTATCCCAGTTAGAAGAAGTCATAGACTTATAGGTTCCTTTGATCCCGAATCTTCCTCTCCTTTCCGTAGGATCCCAGATGACAATTTAAATAATCATGATTCCAATCCTTCTATGGAGATAACTCTTCTCACTCATCTCATGATGAGGAAGATGCTTTAAGAGTTCCTCCTGAACAATTGCAAAAACTTTGAACCGAACTTGATAAAATGGGAAATTGGCTTATTCAAGAAAACCATAATCAAGATTCCATTCAAGCTATAGAGGCTCTTAACAAAGTCCTTTGTGATGGTGATCAAGGTGTTAATCTCTTGCGTGGTATCACTTATATTTTGCATTTGAATGTTAAACCTTTAGCACAAGAAGCTCAAGATCTAGGATTTACTCCTACTATCATTAGTGAAGGACCTTCTTCTGTTCCTTTACCTAGAATTCCTACTCATACTCCTCCTTTGGTGACTACATCTCTCCTAATTTCATCTATTCATGTGAGTTTTCCACCGATATCTCTACCTACCTCACAACCTTCATACCATAGTGTACCTTTTACTTATACTAATGCCCTTCCAACTGTGGTTCCAAATGTTCCACCTATTGCATCTTCTATTCCTGCTGCTTCCTACACTTTTCCTAGTTTTCCTAACATCCCTATGCCACCTATGTCTTCTAATGATTCCACAATTATTAGTTTGGCTCAGACTGTGTCATCTTTACAACAACAACTTGCATCCTTAACTCAATCTAAGTTTAGCATTCCTACATGTGACATGGGTATTCCCTTATCTTTAGACATTATCCATGCTACTGTTCCTCAACAAGATGATATGCTTCATCTATAGAATTACAATGGTAAAGGCGATCCTATTACTCATGTTAAAACATTTCAAATTCTTTGTAGTGATTATGCTCATGACCATAGGATTTTAGCTAAATTTTTTGCTAGAAACTTTCGTGATAAGGCTTTGCAATGGTATTATTCTTTACCTCCTTATTCCATTGATTCTTTTCCTAAACTTGGTAATACCTTCATTCAACAATTTCACAATAACATTGGTCCACAGGTTTCCTTAACTAATTTAATGCATTGTAAAAAAAACATCAAGGAAAAATTGACTGATTTCATTGGTAGATTTAAGCACCTGTATGCTCAAATTTCTTATCTTGTCTTGATATTGATATTCAACACATATTTATTTCAAATTTACAAAAGGATATTAGAGATAAGATTCTGCTTACTAAATTTACCTCTTATCAACAATTTTGTGTAGCACTTCATCATTATCAATTACAAGTGAGTTAATTTGAGAGCAACACTCCAATGGCTCTTGTTCCAGTTGATAAGAGTGAAAATGCTCCTAATCCTAATAAATTTTAGAAACCTAACAACTACATCAAGATTAATAAACAAATGAATGTGGTTGCTGATCAAGTTGCTATTGCATCTCACAATGTCACTTCTGCATCCACTGCTTTCCGTATGAATTGTACGTTTACTCCTCTCTATGAATCTTTGCATTCCATTATGAGTAGGTTTTTAAGTGCTAATATGATTACCTTTCCTCCTATTCGACCTCTCCTTCCTTCTACCATAGCTTCAAAATCCTTAGATTCTAAAGCTTTTTTCCAATAACATCGCCAGAATGGCCATGATACTGAAAAATATTATTCTCTAAAGCATAAGGTTCAAGACTTAATTGATTCTAATGCTTTATCTGTTGATAATTTTGATGGTAATGGAAACAAATTTGCCTCTCCTCCAAATCAAAACCTTCAAATCTACACAAATCCTCTACCTACACATGATACTAATACCATCGTTCAACCATCTTCTGTGGATATCATTTATGATTCAAAGATGAATGATCTTAATCACATTGTTAATCATGTGGAGAGCATTGTTGTATCTCAACCTATTGTTCAAGATCCTTTGCCTCCACCTCAACTTCAAGTTCCATCTAAACCTCAGAAACAAACTAAGGATAAATGACCTCAGGAACTTTCAGTTACCTTTGATCACTCTGAGACTATTAAGGCTCCTGATGGTCCCCTTTATATTTATGCTAGGATTTCTAAGACACCTACGTGTGGTTTTTTTGTTGATCCCACATCTTTAATCAATATTATTACTGAGGAAAATATTTTTATGAAATGCCTACAACATGATTGTTATGATCTATCAGATGCATGGATCCAAACTTGTAATGGTTTTCTCTATACTTCACTTGGTTCTATTAACTTGCTCATTGAACTCAGTGGCAAGGTTGTAGATACTACCTTCATTATTGTTCCTACATGTGATCAATTTCAAGTCAAATTTGGTTTGCCTTGGATAACTACTATGCATGTTTTTGCTTCTCCTATTCATAAATGTCTTAAGTTCATTCATAATGGAGAAGTAAAAATGATTAATCATAGTCTATATCAACCTTCCAAGCCTAGAGATTGTGCTACTCTTGATTTCTTTTGGCCCTCATTACCTAATTCATGTCCTTCTTGCCCTGATAACTGTTTTCTCTCATATCAAGCCTATAAACATCACAATATTATCGAGTTAAGCATGCCTAAGATAGATCTTAACCATGGTCTTTTTCCCACTCCTTCTATACCTCCTTTATCCATTATTGCTAACTCTATTACTCAACCTCCTAGTATCACTTCTCAGCCTACTGTGAATCGTACCAATCCTCCTACATAACTTGTGAAGGAATCAATGGTTATTCCTCCTAGTTCTCCACATGTGTCAAACAAAGAAAAACGTAATAAATCTGCTAATGAATGTTGTAAGAAGGGTAGAGCTAATGCTAGGGCCCGTTCTTCTCTTCTTCAAAATTCTTTACCTTCTTTCGATCAACCTATGGCTGATGTGTTGGAAGAAGTTAATATTCACAATGATGTTAAGATGAATGAGTATGGTGATCCTATTTGCATCTTAGATCCTATTTCAATTAATCTTGATGAGGAAGATACTTTAGATGATCCTATTGATCTTAGTGATGAATATTAGACCATTGATCTTAATAATGATTTACATCATATGCTTTCAACTCAATTGACAATTACACCTAGTATCGAGCAACGTGATTCTCAAGAGGATCCTTTTTTGGAACTAGATATTATTCCTACTTTATTGGATATAGTCCATTTTGCGAGCTGCCAGCTTTCCCTAAATGACATAAACCAAGATGGGGAGACTAGGTGATGCGCCTGATTGACTTATCCTTCATGGTAGCCATTTTTGTGTTTGCATTTTGTACTATGCTTCTCCAGTAATGTGTTTGCTAAATGTTTGTTAGACTCTTTTAGACGACCCTTGTTACTTTGTTGGTGCAAGATGATAAAGGAATCAAACCTATTGTATAATTCTTCTATATGTATCTCTATTCTTCTATATGTTGTTTTCATGTTATGTTGTAATTGTTCTATTGTTCGTAAATGTTTTCCTTGTGTAGTCTGCTTAGATCTATGACATGGTAGCACTGATTCTTTTTGGTCTCCATGTTGTGGTCCAAAAAGACTCTTCTTTGTAACTCTTGAGTTTTATTTCCTCCATTGTGATTGTAGTTCTACTTTCTTTGGGGAATGATATCAATTCATTTGCAATAATATCATATCTATATGTGCATGTTATCTTATGATCATACTGAACCCACAGTAGGTAGTGTGTGCTAAAATGTTGACACACTTCTATGAATCATTCCATCCAAGGTTGCTCAAGAATGAGGCCTCAAATATTGATCCATAGCTCTCTAGTCATGGAGTGCAAAGGTGTGAGATGGAGGTCCTTAGATTGACCTAGTTAGTGCCTATGCAAGTACACCATGAAACGAGAGATTCAAATGCATGAAAATGAGATATACTCTATATGATTGCAATGCATGAAAGGAAATTAATCTAAATGATAACAATGCATGATTAATCTATGAAAGGAAATACAGATGCAAGTTTAATCTATGAAAATAAACATGAATCTAATCTACATGAGTAGCCATGAATGCAAGAAGAAGAAGACAAGAAGAGAGAAGTTGCAATATCCAAGCTTGAATGCTCAAATTCTCCTCCAAAATTGCTCTCCAAACCCGCATCATAACAATACTATGAAAACCTAATATGAAAATGAGAAGGAGAGGTCTCCTTTTAAAGGAAAGTGAACGGTTGAGATTAAGAGGTAAAAATCAAAGGTTATGATTAAGAGGCAAAAATCCCACCACTTAGGAGGATGTGAAGAAAAGTGGATTTTTATTTAACTTTCATTTAATTTATTGCCTTTTTCATCAATTAAAGTGCTTTAAGTGGGGATTTTTATTTATTTAATTAAAAGAGGGGTTTTCTTTCAATTAAATAAATTGGAAGAACTTTATTTAATTAAATGAGAGGAATTTGAATTTAATTAAATAAGAGGAATTTTATTTAATTAAAAGGGAGCAATTTACTTTAATTAAATAAGATAAATTTTATTCAATTAAAAGGGAGATTAAATCTTTTAATTAAATAAGATAAATTTTAT
>MU223851.1:581606-596567 GCA_018584345.1 Thuja plicata
TAGCCATGAATGCAAGAAGAAGAAGACAAGAAGAGAGAAGTTGCAATATCCAAGCTTGAATGCTCAAATCCTCCTCCAAAATTGCTCTCCAAACCTGCAGCATAACAATATTATAAAAACCTAATATGAAAATGAGAAGGAGAGGTCCCCTTTTAAATGAAAGTGAACGGTTGAGATTAAGAGGCAAAAATCAAAGGCTATGATTAAGAGGCAAAAATCCCACCACTTAGGAGGATGTGAAGAAAAAGGGATTTTTATTTAACTTTCATTTAATTTATTGCCTTTTTCATCAATTAAAGTGCTTTAAGTGGGGATTTTTATTTATTTGATTAAAAGAGGGGTTTTCTTTCAATTAAATAAATTGGAAGAACTTTATTGAATTAAATGAGAGGAATTTGAATTTAATTAAATAAGAGGAATTTTATTTAATTAAAAGGGAGAAATTTACTTTAATTAAATAAGATAAATTTTATTCAATTAAAAGGGAGATTAAATCTCTTAATTAAATAAGAGAAATTTTATTTAATTATAAAGAAAATTAAATATTTTAATTAGATAAAAATGTCAAACCTTAGGAAATATTGAAATAATTGAATTAATTACAATTTGATCAAGGAAATTGATTTGAATTGAAAATATTGCAAAGCATTGATCCAGGAAATTGATAAAATGATAAAATGATAAAATGGGGCCCAAAGTCTAGGCGACCATTTTAGGGTGCATACAGGTAGATCCTTTTTGTGTTCTTTGTATGTTTATGTGATATTTCCCTTGAGTTGTCTTCGTTTGGGGGCATCTCATAGTGGAAACATAATCAGTAGAGTTGTTTATGTTTTCGTCAAAGTCATTGCTCCTGTTAAAGTATTAGCAATGACTTTCACATGGGGGCATACGCTCTACTTACCTTTTGCACACACACACGTTCAAAATATTTTCAAAAATTAAATTTTTTTCCCTTTATGGATTAAAGACTAATCCTTAAAGCATAGATATTTTACTTTTTAGGATCTCTTGATCCCTCCAGTTTAAATTTACATGGATCTCTTGATCCCTCCAGTTTCAAATTACAATGTTTTGATCCCTTAAGGTCAGAAGGTGTCCTTAAAAATGGATCTCCCTGATGGGTTGACTAGTGAGTAGCCACATTCACTAGGTGGTTCAACTCCATCTTTCCAGTTACACTTTTTCCTTATGTGGTTCACAATGGGACATAAGTTCTCATTGGATGAGATAACCATACCCTCTCTCTTTGTTTCTCCTTAATTGGTGATGTCTCTCTTATCATTATCTTAGGGTTGATAAAGACTTAAGTCCCTTGGGGGATTGAGGATTCCTTTGTCCCTTTTTGATTCCAATAAGATTATCTATTCTTTATGGCCTCCTTTACCAAGAGTTTGTATTGAGTCCATACTCTTGCTAAAGTGGGGGCTAAATGTATAGTCAGAAAATGGAAGCACTTCCATGGTAGAATGGTTTATCCTTTTGAGTAAGTGGTTTGGGGTCATGTAAAGCACCTTGAATGGGTTTCTAACTTTAATCTGGCTTTATCACCCTGTTCTTCCCCATTTCCACTTTTTCCAACCTATTTCTGGCACCCTAGACTGAAAAACTTGGACTTTGACCTCAGGGTCAAGGTCAACCTTTTTGGGTCAAGGATGACCTTGACCTTGACCTAGGTGAAGGTCGAACTTGACCTTAACCTAGGTCAAAATCAACCTTTCTCCAGGCTCAGGGTTCAAATTTCAGTATCTCAGGGTTTTCAGATGTTGGTCTTTGGAAAAAGTTAATTCCTACTTCTGAGTCGGTTATTTCAGACTTCGGGACAAAAAATGCTAAATTATATTTAACATAGGTCCTCCTCTAGGGGAATGGGTCCAATTATAATTTAATTCTCCTATGTCAGCCTCTCTAGAAGATTGTGCCCTAATTTCATATAAAAGGAAGCTTTCTCTTCTCATTTTCTCTAAGACTTGCTAACCATGAACTATGATCATCAAGCATAATCGCAAGAACTTTCCAATAATTGAAGAGTGAGATACAAAGGTGAAGAAGAAATATTTGAAGAAATCCAAGTAGCCATTGAAATATTAATCCATTCTCAAGCACTTCTCAAGCACTCATTTTCATCAAGGAGATCCATTGGTGGCCATTAAAGGATTCAAGCTCCATGGAGCCCTCTTGTTGAAGATTTCTCCATCCACATTCCTCCAAGCCTCTTCCAATTCAAGAACCCATTCAAGATTGGTGTAGAAGATTTACAAGAAATTGATTGAAGACATCCAACATTATTCTACATCCATTTGGTGCATCCATACTTGTGGATTCAAGGATTCCAATCCTCCATAAGGACTTTTACATGAGCAAGGTGAATTGTTTCATTTACTTTGTTTATTTTTGCAATTTCAATCATATATTTGAGGTTAATTCCAAAATTGAGGTTTGACTAAGGCAAACCCCTCCCCCTAACAAACAAACCCTTTTTCTTGCAGGTACAGGTTCAGTATTGGGATGAAGATTTGGATACCCTTTTCAGCAAACTTCCAGGATCCGAAAACAAAATTTCAGTCTGAGAATTTTTAGGTCGATTCTGCCCTAGGGCGCAATAAAAAATCTGGCCAATGGTGACATTGACTTAAGGGTAAAAATGGAACTATCTCAAAATAGAAAAATATTTTTGGGTTTTGTTCATCTCTATGTTTCTATTCTAGATCTGGTCTCAGATTCAGAAACTCAATACAAGTTTCAGAAAACAACATTCTTCAAATCTACAATTTTTCAAGGTTAGTGTATTTCTCCTATTCAATTTAATTAAGGTTATCAATCTATCTAAATCTAAAACACATTCAAATTAACAAATCAAACTGGGTACTTAAGATCTTGCTTCCTTATTCTTATTTCCAAATGATTGATTCATTTATGCATTGATCCTTCCTTTTGGGTTAATCAACTTGGATCTTTCATTTGCATATCTAAGGATAGAAGGAGAGCATCTTATTTACCACCATAACATATTTAAATGTAAGTTATTTTATGTTAAATGAACAACTATAATAAAAACAACATTTTTCTTCCTTACATTTTGGTGAACCCGCAATAGACAACTCTTTCTTTTTGGTGTTAGCTTCACATCTTTTATGTTATATATTGCATGCATATTAGATTACCTTTCTTTTATGTTCTTGTATTTCCCTTTCAAAAAATTAAAATCAAACTCTTTGTTAGTTCATTTGCATTGCATTGGTGTATGAGCTTTACCACTTCTAGTCCTACTTATAGTATCCCGGTTAGAAGAAGCCGTAGAGTCATGGGTTCCTTTGATCCCGAATCTTCCTCTCCTTTCTGTAGGATCCCAAATGACAATTTTAATACTCATGATTCAAATCCTTCTATGGAGCATAATTCTTCTCACTCATCTCATGATGAGGAAGATGCTTTAAGAGTTCCTCCTGAACAAGTGCAAAAACTTTCAACCGAACTTGATAAAATGGGAAATTGGCTTATTCAATAAAACCATAATCAAGATTCCATTCAAGCTGTAGAGGTTCTTAATAAATTCCTTCATGATATTAATCAAGGTGTTAATCTCTTGCATGGTATCACTCATATTGCGCATTTGAATGTTAAACCTTTATCATAAGAAGCTCAAGATCTAGGTTTTACTCCTCCTATCATTAGTGAAGGACCTTCTTCTGTTCCTTTACCTAGCATTCCTACTTATACTCCTCCTTTGATGACTACATCTCTCCCAATTTCATCTATTCCTGTGAGTGTTCCACCATTTTCTCTACCTACCTCACAACCTTCGTACTATAGTGTACCTTTTACTTATAATAATCCCCATCCAACTGTGGTTCCAAATGTTCCACCGGTTGTATCTTCTATTCTTGTTTCTTCCTACACTTTTCCTAGTGTTCCTAATATCCCTATGCCACCTATGTCTTCTAATGATTCCACAATTATTAGTTTGGCTTAGACTGTGTCATCTTTACAACAACAACTTCCATCCTTACCTCAATCCAAGTTTAGCATTCCTACATGTGACATGGGTAGTCCCTTATCTTTATACATTATCCGTGGTAATGTTCCTCAACAAGCCGATATGCCTCATCTAGAGAATTACAATGGTAAAGGTGATCCTTTTACTCATGTTAAAACATTTCAAATCCTTTGTAGTGATTATGCTCATGACCATAGGATTTTAGCTAAACTATTTGCTAGAACCTTTCGTGATAAGGCTTTGCAATGGTATTATTCTTTACCTCCTTATTCCATTGATTTTTTTCCTAAACTTGCTAATACCTTCATTCGACAATTTTAAAATAACATTGGTCCACAAGTTTCCTTAAGTGATTTAATGCATTATAAACAAAACATTAAGGAAAAATTGACTGATTTCATTGGTAGATTTAAGCATTTGTATGCTTAGATTTCTTATCTTGTTCCTGATATTGATATTCAACACATGTTTATTTGAAATTTACAAAAGGATATTAGAGATAAGATTCTGCTTACTGAATTTACCTCTTTTCAACAACTTTGTGTAGCACTTCATCATTATCAATTACAAGTGAGTCAATTTGAGCGAAACACTCCAATGGCTCCTATTCCAGTTGATAAGAGTGACAATGCTCCTAATCCTAATAAATTTCATAAACCTAACAACTACATCAAGATTAATAAACAAACGAATGCGACTGCTGATCAAGTTGTTGTTGCATCTCAAAATGCCACTTCTGCATCCACTGCTTTCCATATGAATCGTACATTTACTTCTCTCCTTGAATCTTTACATTCCATTATGAGTAGGTTGTTAAGTGATAATATGATTACCTTGCCTCCTATTCGACCTCTCCTTCCTACTACCATAGCTTCAAAATCCTTCGATTCTAAAGCTTTTTGCAAATACCATCGCCAAAATGGCCATGATACTGAAAAATGTTATTCTCTAAAGCATAAGGTTCAATACTTAATCGATTCTAATGCTTTATCTATTGATAATTTTGATGGTAATGGAAACAAATTTGTCTCTCCTCATAATCAAAACCTTCAAATCTACACATCCTCTACCTACACATGATACTAATACCATCGCTCAACCATCTTCTATGGATGTCGCTTATGATTCAAAGATGGATGATCTTAATCACATTGTTAATCATGTGGAGAGTGTTGTTATATCTCAACCTATTGTTCAAGATCCTTTGCCTCCACCTCAACTTCAAGTTCTATCTAAACCTCAAAAACAAACTAAGGATAAATGACCTCAGGAACTTTCAATTACCTTTGATGACTCTGAGACTATTAAGGCTCCCGATGGTCCCCTTTATATTTATGCTAGGGTTGCTAAGATAGCTACACGTGGTTGTATTGTTGATCCCACATCTTTAATCAATGTTATTACTGAGGAAAAGCTTTTTATGAAAGGCCTACAACGTGATTTTTATGATCCATCGGATGCATGGATGCAAACTTGTGATGGTTTTCTCTATCCTGCACTTGGTTCTATTAGCTTTCCCATTGAACTCTGTGGCAAGGTTGTAGATACTACCTTCATTATTGTTCCTACATCTGATCAATTTCAAGTCAAATTTGGTTTTCCTTGGATAATTTCTATGCATGCTATTGCTTCTCCTATTCATAAATGTCTTAAGTTCATTCATAATGGAGAAGTACAAAAAATTAATCACAGTCTATATCAACCTTCCAGGCCTAGATTTTGTGCTAATCTTGATTTATTTTGGCCCTCATTACCTAAGTCATGTCCTCCTCGCCCTGATAACCTTTTTCACTCATATCAAGCCTATAAACATCGCAAGATTATTGAGTTAAGCATGCCTCAGATAGATCTTAACCATGGTCTTTTGCCCACTCCTTCTATACCTCCTTTATCCATTACTACTAGCTCTATTACTCAACCTCCCAGTATCACTTCTCAGCCTATTATGAATCATACCAATCTTCCTACTGATCCTGTGAAGGAATCAGTGGTTATTCTTCCTAGTTATCCACATGTGTCAAACAAAGAAAAATGTAATAAATCTGCTAACAAACATTGTAAGAATCGTAGAGCTCATGCTAGGGCCCATGCTTCTCTTCTTCAAAATTCTTTACCTTCTTTCGATCAACCTATGGCTGATGTGTTGGAAGAAGTTAATATTCACAATGATGTTAAGATGAATGAGTATGGTGATCCTATTTGCATATTAGATCCTATTTTAATTAATCTTGATGAGGAAGATACTTTAGATGATCCTATTGATCTTAGTGATGAATAAGAGACCATTGATCTTGATAATGATTTACTCATATGCTTTCAACTCAATTGACAATTACACCTAGTATTGAGCAATGCGATTCTCAAGAGGATCCTTGTTTGGAACTGGTTATTATTCCTACTATATTGTATATAGTCCCTCTTGCGAGTTTTCCACCTTCCCTAAATGACATAAACCAAGATGGGGAGAGTAGGTGATACGCCTAATTGGATTATCGTTCATGGTAGCCATTTTTGTGTTTGCATGTTGTACTGTGCTTCTCCCATAATGTGTTTGCTAAATGTTTGTTAGACTCTTTGCTGGCGCAAGGTGATAAATGAATCAAACCTGTTGTATAATTCCTCTATATGTATCTCTATTCTTCTATATGTTGTTTTCATGTTATGTTGTAATTGTGCTTTTGTTCGTAAATGTTTTCCTGGTGTATTCTGCATGGATCTACGACATGGTAGCATTGATTCTTTTTGGTCTCCATGTTGTGGTCCAAAAGATTTTTATTCGTAACTCTTGAGTTTTCTTTTGTCCATTGTGATTGTAGTCCTACATTCTTTGGGGAATGATGTCAATTCATTTGCAATAATATCATATCTATATGTACATGTTATCTTATGATCATAGTGACCCCACAGTAGGTAGATCCCTTCTGTGTTCTTTTTATGTTTATGTGATATTTCCCTTGAGTTGTCTTCATTTGGGGGCATCTCGTAGTGCAAATGTAATCAGTAGAGTTGTTTATGTTTCTGTCTAAGCTATTTCTCCTGTTATAGTGTTAGCAATGACTTTCACGTGGGGGCATATGCTCTACTCAGCTTTTGCACACACACACGTTCAAAATATTTTCAAAACTTAAAATTTTTTTCCCTTTATGGACTAATCCTTAAAGCATGGATATTTTACTTTTTAAGATCTCTTGATTTCCTCCAGTTTAAATTTACATGGATCTCTTGATCCCTCCAGTTTCAAATTACAATGTTTTGATCCCTTAAGGTCGGAAGGTGTCCTTAAATATAGATCTCCTTGATGGGTTGACTAGTGAGTAGCCACACTCACTAGGCGGTTCAACTCCATCTTTCTAGTTACACTTTTTCCTTGTGTCGTTCACAATGGGAAATAAGTTGTCATTGGGCGAGATAACCATACCCTCTCTCTCTCTCTCTCTCTCTCTCTCTCTCTCTCTCTCTCCCCTTNAGATAACCACACCCTCTCTCTCTCTCTCTCTCTCTCTCTCTCTCTCTCTCTCTCCCCTTAATTGGTGATGTCTCTCTTATCGTGGTCTTAGGGTTGATAAAGACTTAAGTCCCTTGGGGGCTTCAGGATTCCTTTGTCCCTTTTTTATTCCAATAAGATTATCTATTCTTTATGATCTCCTTTACCAAGAGTTTGTATTGAGTCCATACTCTTGCTAAAGTGGGGGCTAAATGTATAGTCATGAAATGGAAGCACTTCCATGGTAGACTGGTTTAGCCTTCTAAATAAGTGGTTTGGGGTCATTTCAAGCACCTTGAATGGGTTCCTAACTTTGATCTTGCTTTATCCCCCTATTTTGCCCCATTTCCACTTTTTCCAACCTATTTCTTTCACCCCAGACTGAAAAACTGGGACTTTGACCTTAGGGTCAAGGTCAACCTTTTTGGGTCAAGGTTGACCTTGACCTTGACCTAGGTCACAATCAACCTTTTTCCAGACCTAGGGTTCAAATTTCAGAATCTCAGGGTTTCTGGATGTAGTTCTTTGGAAAAAGTTAATTCCCTCTTCTAGGTCGGCTGTTTCGGACTTTGGAACAACAAATCCTAAATTATATTTAACATAGGTCCTCTTCTAGGTGCATGTGTCCAATTAGCATTTAATTCTCCTATGTCGGCCTCTCTAGAAGATTGTGCCCTAATTTCATATAAAAGGAAGCTTTCTCCTCTCATTTTCTCTAAGACTTGCTAACCATGAACTATGATCATCAAGCATAATCGCAAGAACTTTCAAAGACTTGAAAAGTGAGACACAAAGGTGAAGAAGAAAGATTTGAAGCAAGCCAAGTAGCCATTGAAATATTCATCCATTCTCAATCACTTATCAAGAACTCATTTTCATCAAGGAGATCCATTAGTGGCCATTAAAGGATTCAAGCTCCATGGAGCCCTCTTGTTGAAGATTTCTCCATCCACATTCCTCCAAGCCTCTTCCAATTCAAGAACCCATTCAAGATTGGTGTTGAAGATATGCAAGAAATTGATTGAAGACATCCAACATTCTACATTCTACATTATACATCCATTTGGTGCATCCATACTTGTGGATTCAATGATTCGAATCCTCCATAAGGACTTTTACATGAGCAAGGCGAATTGTTTCATTTACTTTGTTTATTTCTGTAATTTCAATTATATATTTGAGGCTAATTCCAAAACTGGGGTTTGACCAAGGAAAACCCCTTCCCCCAACAAACAAACCCTTTTTCTTGCATGTACATGTTTATAACATCAGATTGGGATGGAGATTCAGATACCCTTTTTGACAAACTTCTGGGATCTGAAAACAAAATTTTAGTTTGAGACTTTTTAGGTTGATTCTGCCCTAGGGTGCAATCAAAAATTCTTGCCAATGGTGACATTGACTTGAGGGTACAAATCTGAACTATCTCAAAATAGAAAGACATTTCTGGGTTTTGTCCGTCTCTGCGTTTCTATTCTAGATCTTCTCTCATATTTTCCAGAAACTCAACACAAGCTTCAAAAAACAACATTCTTCATATCTGCAATATTTCAAGGTTAGTGCATTTCTTCTATTCAATTCAATTAAGGTTATCAATCTATCTAAATCTAAAACATATTCAAATTAACAAATCAAACTAGGTACTTAAGATCTTCCTTCCTTATTCTTGTTTTCAAATGATTGATTCATTTATGCATTGATCCTTCCTTTTGGGTTAATCCACTTGGATATTTCATTTGCATATCTAAGGATAGAAGGAGAGCATCTTATTTACCCCCATAGCATAGTTAAATGTAAGGTATTTTATGTTAAATAAACCACTATAATAAAAACAATTTTTTCCTTCCTTACAACAAGATTTAAGGCACAACTAGGATACTTCATGTTTCCTTGAAGACAATAAAATTTAAACCATTAAAAGCCACTAAAATAATGTCTGTTCCCACAGAAAAAAATAGAAGTTTTGCAGAAGACTCAACTTTTATTGCTCCTAAACTTTGTCACATCAATTTCTCTACTTTCCATTGGGATTTAAAAATATTTTATAAACTCTTATGGAATCCCAAAATGACAACCACCTTCCTAACTTCCCTTGAACCGACTAAAATTGACTATGCTAATTAGATTACTAATAGTTTATTGTTGAGTTGAAAACTAAGTTGTCAACTTCAACAAATTATTGATTGCTAATTTAATAAGACTACCCCATTACATTAATGGGCGTCATTACGTCCTTTAGATCCATGGAAAGTGACTGTGATTGTTACAGGGTTGATATAACAATGAGATTACTGTTTCTTGTCTCTAGTCAAAGGGAACATTAAGGGGAGAATATTAAGTATTGGAAAAGGTGTGGGAATATCCTAGGAGGTTGTGTAAGGTCTAGAGTTTCTAGGGAAAAGGAATTGTATCAAGTATTTGAGGTCATACTTTGTTCAATGAAGAGTGGAAATAATTTGAACCAAAGGTGTTGATGGGTAAAGGGAAAATATTTAGTGGAATTTAGGATGTATTAAGAGGACATAAGTTGGGACTAGGATGAGATATGGGAGTTGCTGTCACAAGAAGACAAATATCTAAGACAATTGAGTTTGGGCATGGGAGAGGAACTAGTCCAAGAAGATTAATGAAATCAGTCAAGTGTTTTACAATAGCAGTGCCAAGAGGCTATGTTTTTGGAATGATAGTGTATTAATTTTTAAAATACTAATAGAGAAAATTCTTCTCATATTATTTAATAACCTTAGTAGTACACACAATACTTGTAGATTTTTTTGCACTATTGATATGCATTTCATGCTTTAAAAAGAGTATTTTATTAAATGGAGGAGACAAATAAAGGCATGCTTCAAAAGCTCCTCGATTATATAGAGTGGAGTTAAGATGTGCTTCCTCACATTTTATCATAGTCATACTCTCAAGTTTTGTCATTCATTTAAATAACAAAAAATGTCAATGAATATCTATTTATAATTGCTCCCAGTCAATCCCCTATACCACCCCTTCATTTTCTAATTGAAAAACATGCAAAATTATATCTTGAAAATTATGCAATATCTATTGCTTGACTATGAAAAACAAACTATGGTGAAAATTGATGCAGAGTCTATAGGTTTACTATGTCCCAAAGGACTGAACCTATCAAATTTTCAAGGAGGTCACTTGTTATAGGCTCTGCACCTTTGTAAACAACTTCCAACTTCAATACAACACTCAAAATTGATGATTCAAGTTCCTATTTTGGGTTGATTTTGGACAATCACTCCCAATGACCCTACTCGGGTACAACAAATTTAGATGACACACATGAGGCCATGTGGATTTATGGAATGGGGTTGGATCACTTTGTATAGGCCCTATGAATGACCAATATGACACAAATACAATAGTGTATTTCATGCAAGACTATTGTTTATAGTACTTCCCTCTTAGACACCCAACTTCCTGACATATGTCGAGCAACAATATGTGTCGAGCCACATTGTGCACTGAGCAATAGTGTGTGTCGAGAACTATGACTAATCAGTTTCCCAAAAAATAGGAAACCTAAGGGAAGATTTAGATACCCTTTTGTCAAGTTAAAAATATTCCCGACTTGACAAATAGTGACTCAATCATATAGTGCCTAAAATGCTAATATGCTTAACAGGCCTAATTACCCCAATTAGGTCTGATTAACAAAGGAAGTAATTAAGGATTTAGTTGTAGAGACTAACCATTGGTTTAGGGGTGGTATCCATGCCAAATGTACCCCAAATATTCAATCTTATTGCTTGATTCAACCCAACCATGTCTCTGTCATCAAGTAACTTTATTTTTCACTGGTCGCCACATTGATATGTCGACCGAGAATCAGTTCAATCTCTCTCCTTAAAAAACCAAACTCCAAAGTTCCTTTGGAATCTTGGAACACATACAAATCCCCCTCATTTCACCAACCCTCAAATTTCTCTCAGGGTGGAATGAGGAGAACTAGTTGTTTATTCAGGGAAACCTTAGGTGCTTAGGGTTTTAGATAGTTTTCACAGTATTTACAATATCTCAAGTTCTACAATTGATCAAGGACTCAAACCAAATGAAAAATAAAGATAATTCACTATACTTCAACAAACCATTGGTTTTATTCCAACTTGAGTTTGTACGGGGCCGTACAGATCCAGAATAACTGAGTGTTTGCAAGAAAATGGTTCTATTTTATTGATTGTTTGCAAAAATTACATTACTTGTCATCGTCTCTCCTCCACCCACCTATGAGGGATATTTTAGGAGTTCCTCCAATGGTTACAACAATATTTCAAATAAGAATTCGCTGGGAGGAAGGTTTACAACCAACTTTTAAAATTTGTCCTGTCAGCAAAATGTTGTTATGCAACTTTTTATGCAAATGTTACATTTTTGCATATTTTGCACAAATTGAACAATTGTTGATTGTTTACTTTCCTAGGGGTCACAAATGGACCAAACGTATTTAGTGAACACCAAAAACACTAAAATAACTCAGATTCTAAGTTTATGGATCCTTTGACCATAGTTGACCAAGTGGTTCATAAGGACCAAATCTTGGCACTAGGTCTTACAAATGGATCATTATTGAAAATAAGGAATCCTAGATGTTTAGGACATGTTGAAAATGCCTTTAGGATGTTGCGGCTCCTACACCAAAAATCGACATACTTTTCTCATTACAACCTATATTTAAATAGTGTTCTACTTGCATATTTAGAACATTTACTATTTATAATTCTGCCAACTAACCCAACCAAGTAAAATCATAAAATAGATCACATTGCTATCATAACAAAAATATATCTAACTGATACAATTTTAAATAAATAGATGTAAATATATATATATATATACATTCATAATATTCATCACTTAAAACATCTAAACTTCCCTTATACACATAATCAACTAAACTTATTTTATAATACATAACTAATTTTAATCAATTTTATAAAATGCACATAAAACATCCAATGAATTCTAAAAAAAACAAATGAAAATAGGAAGGATAACACACAATCGAAACTTATTGACAATGCAAAAAAGACTAAAAATTGCACCCCAAATCTGCAAGAATATGGAAACCAAACGCAGAACCATAGCAAGGAGACTGCGAGTTTATGAAGAATGGTTTTTATTGGATTAGAATGTAGGAATAAATTCTTTTAAAAATAACAAACCAGAGATCATGTAGCATGGTTCAAATGCAACCCTTACATTCCCAATACTTCACATCAAAGTGCAGTGACAAGAGACCAATTAATTCCCATCCAAGACATTATATCCTTAGAGGGTAATGCAGGTTAAAAGAAGAGTGCTCTTTTTTTATACTAGCAAGTGTGTGGGTAGTTAAAGGATCAAATGCAACCATAGAAATAAAAAAGAAGAAATACAAGTTAATCCCTCCACAACCAAGGCTAATAAAAGCAATTATAAAAGTCATGAAAAAGGACAAACAAGTTGGCAAAAATATAGGATTCAAATGAGGTAAAATACAACTTATAGAGAGGTGAATGCATGCCAATAAAAAACCAAATTCACTGGCAAGAGAATGCATATTTAACTTTATGAACAACTTATTACAAAAAATTTCACTCACATTCATTTTGGTCGAGCCATTATGATTTCAGGAAAAAAGGTGCATTATGATTATTCCTACATTTTGTGCTTTTATGGTAAATGCAATAACTTTGGAACCAAAATTGAATTATTACATTTAATGAAGGAAAGATTATAACATAGAAAGAACATTTTGTAAATCATTTCTAAAAATTTATTTTTATTCATCAAAGCATTTATTTTGCTCCACACAAGACGTGAAACTAGCTAGAACATAATTAATTGAATTTCTAATATGAAAATCATATATGAATATGTGTACATAAAAGAAAAGCATAGAAGTAGGAGAGAGGCCAATCATTGCTTGAATGACTGGCAGGAGTGAGATAAAGTCTTTAGGAGCCTCCAGCCTTTGAATCCTTGTGTTTTTTGAGTCCTTACTCCTTGCTGATCTGAACCAAAAAAGAAGAGATCCAATGAATTAGAATGTTTGTTCTAAGCAATGACTGAACTATATTCTACCAATTTTCTCACACAGTCACATATAACTGCAAATTGAAAAGGTAATGTTTTGGTCTTATAAATTGTTTGTTTCATGTACAGATACAAGGATCTGTGCATTCACACCACGTGGGGTGAAATGGGCTCCCACAAGGGTTGAGACCAAAATGATGTGAATGAACAAAGAGTCAAGAGAGACATGCAATCATAAATTATTTCATGAATAATCATCAAGGGAATAAAATGCTTTGCTAGAAGATGTGAGTTTAGAATAAATTAAAGAAATGAATGGAAGGACAGAGAATTTCAAGCTAAGTAAGGCATTGATTATCAAAGACAATTGATCTAAATTTTGAATCAGATTACAGTACCTAGTGTGATACATGTGATATTGTCAAGTTCATTATAAAAACCAGAATATTAACAACATAATTGCAAGCCAAAAAGTGATCCATTCTATTCAAATTTGGAGTTTATACAAAGTTGATGGATCCCAAGGGTCACTAGATCCTCTTGGAAATGAAAATGAAGAGTCCACATAATATTTATTACAAATAAACTATTAAAAATTTCAAATATATATATATATATATATATATATATATATATATATATATATATGCCCACTTGGAGAAGGCATAACTTTCTAGTCCTAGCTCTTAATTGTGAACCGTTTACTCCGTTGGAAAGGTCTTCAATAAATCTTGAACTAAATTTGGGAGGTCATAATGCTCTGAAGACCTTCACAAATGTAGTTTACTAAACATAAAAATACCGATAAATTGGATTTCAATATTTTCCCAATTCCATCCTGATCATTCCTCCCCCTTGAGAGGCAATGGGCCCCATTAAATTAATATGCTGCAACAGATGAGGAAATTGTTCTTCAATTTGTTCCTTAGTTAACCAGTTGCCTTGATAAGAATGTTGACTAGCTCGAACCACCTGATAAAGAGGAATGTTCTGATTTCTCAAAGTCTTTAAAATGACTTCAGTAACCTGGTCTCACCTGTGTGATGAAAATGTGTCACACTTCTATGAATCATTCCATTCGAGGTTGCTCAAGAATTAGGCCTCAAATATCAACTCATAGCTCCCTAGTCATGGAGTGCAAAGGTTTGTAATGGAGGCCCTCAGATTGACCTAGTTGTGCCCTTGCAAGTACACCATGAAATGAGAGATTCAAAGAGAAAGATCAAGGATGCTAGTCTCCATGATCATCCAATATGCAATGAAATGAAAACTATTCTATATGATTGCAATGCATGAAAGGAAATTAATCTAAATGATAACAGTGCAAGATTAATCTATGAAAGGAAATATGAATTTAATCTAATATGAATCTAATCTACATGAATAGCCATGGATGCAAGAAGAAGAAGACAAGAAGAGAGAAGTTGCAATATCCAAGCTC